>OY740721.1:15694235-15776268 GCA_963513945.1 Hydrotaea diabolus | reverse complement strand
TGAGCTTAGGTTTTCCTTGTCAATAGATGTGTCGTTAACCGGTAAGTTGACAACACTATCTTCATCAGACCACTCCATAAGTTGAGAAACGTCTATAGAAAACTGGACGGTCAAATCTAAAATGTATTAATATACAAAACATACCTGCTTGACTCGATTTTTCTTCTTCGTACTTCCTTTTTCGCGCAGCTTTTTTATCTTTTCATTCCTGTGCTTTTCTTTCTCGGTCCCATAAAGCCATATCCACGCCAGCCATGCAACCAGGGCGTCCTTTTTGTCTTTGCATTTCTAGAAACTGCCTATCTTCCACAATAACAATTTGGACTAGTGCATCGGCGGCGGCAATATCAAATAACTCATCCAGATGTTCAACAAATGTTTCAACGGCTTGTTTTTGGGCATTTGATCTTTTCCCAGAGATTGTTTTTTGAAAATTTTTCCACTTTTCATATAATTTTAGTAATTTTTTCAATACACTTATGCCCTTCTCGAATCGGTATACGTGCTTGATGCCAAAATATTTGAACTGCATCGATTGCCAATTTTGCACTTTGCTTTGCTGAAAGATTTACAAAACGCATATTGTAGAATAGGACTTGCAAGACCTGACGATTTGACGGAAGCTTTGCGCCAGTAATTTGGTGAGAAACAATCCCTATTAAGTCGATTTTCTGTAAATTTTCAATGGATTTACGTGTTGTAACGATTGAAGTGCTTGGTGCTTCTTCGGTAGTAGATTTCGATGATATTTTGGACATATTAATTGTTATACATGTATACTGAAAACACCACTTGAATTACAAATTAATTAATTTCACTCTTTAGAACTCAATACACTCCGATCAACACACACATTAAAAATGAAAAAATCAACTGAACTACGGATTTTTCAACAATGACATTTACCGTTTTCCTGATAATGTTAGGAAATGTCCCGTTATCACCAGCAGGGGCTGATCTATTTTTTTGAGGGGGAGGGGGTCGCAGGATTGAAAAAAAAATCAAAAATAAAAAACTAACCAAATAATCAAAGCAAACTGGGCTGTTTTTTTGCGGGTGGGAGTGTTATGAACCCCCTGACCCCCTCTGGATCCGCGCCTGATCATCAGCGTCTCTCGTTGAGAAATAGATAATTTCCAGGAAAAGTCTACGCAAACAGTAGTGTTCTAAACAATACATTCTATTCCCTACTTCATTTTGATTTTTTTATGTGTACCAAAATTATAAAAACATTTTTCCAAAAAAAATTTTCAAAATTGCCATGTTGTTTTATTTATTCGCATAGAGGCATATTGAAGTCGTTTCCGGGTTCACTAAAAGTTATCGGATTCGTTCAATATTTAAGTTATATCATTTTTTAATATAAAGGAACAAAAATCTGCCCGGCGAAATGAATTCAGAACACTTTGAAATTTCGCCATACAAATAAGAACACCTCTAATATATATATATATATATATATATATATATATATATATATATATATATATATATATATATATATATATATATATATATATATATATATATATATATATATATATATATATATATATATATATATATATATATATATATATATATATATATATGTATATATATATATTATTTTATATTGTTTTATTTATCGCATGCAATACCATCAGCGATCACGCTGACGATATTCGGCATTCAGTCTTCTGGCTGCAATGCGTTGAGAGTTTCTGGTTCCATCTTCTGGATTTTCTTCTCTGTGTTGAATAACAACCTGTCTGGCCAAACGTCTTCTCTGTTGGGCAGATTGTCTTTGCAGTCTAGGCCTATTTTAAAAGTACGGATTATATAGTTCAGGAAAATTTTAGATACAAAGCAACTTTTTATATAGCTAGTTGCTGCTATTCACGTTCACTTATTACAACTGTAGAGTATGTAATAAAACTCGAATTAGATTATTTTAAATTATTTTAACGGCACAAACGCACAATATTTGGATATATACACTGACATATATAGATGACACTGACTTATGTATATATATATATATATATATATATATATATATATATATATATATATATATATATATATATATATATATATATATATATATATATATATATATATATATATATATATATATATATATATATATATATATATATATATATATATATATATATATATATATATATATATATATATATATATATATATATATATATATATATATATATATATATATATATATATATATATGTATATATATATATTATTTTATATTGTTTTATTTATCGCATGCAATACCATCAGCGATCACGCTGACGATATTCGGCATTCAGTCTTCTGGCTGCAATGCGTTGAGAGTTTCTGGTTCCATCTTCTGGATTTTCTTCTCTGTGTCGGTTGAGGGACTCCGACACCAAATTCTCGTAGAGCTATATAGCCCATTTTCAATACCAACCATGCTAGGTTAACTACACATGTATGTGTCAAATTTCTGTTTTCATGCCCTATCTATTTTCTTGCAGGCTCTATCTTGTTCTCAACAGACGGACATCCGGCCAACATGGCTAGATCGTCTTAGAATTGTTTTTGGGCATTTGATCTTTTCCCAGAGATTGTTTTTTGAAAATTTTTCCACTTTTCATATAATTTTAGTAATTTTTCAATACACTTATGCCCTTCTCGAATCGGTATACGTGCTTGATGCCAAAATATTTGAACTGCATCGATTGCCAATTTTGCACTTTGCTTTGCTGAAAGATTTACAAAACGCATATTGTAGAATAGGACTTGCAAGACCTGACGATTTGACGGAAGCTTTGCGCCAGTAATTTGGTGAGAAACAATCCCTATTAAGTCGATTTTCTGTAAATTTTCAATGGATTTACGTGTTGTAACGATTGAAGTGCTTGGTGCTTCTTCGGTAGTAGATTTCGATGATATTTTGGACATATTAATTGTTATACATGTATACTGAAAACACCACTTGAATTACAAATTAATTAATTTCACTCTTTAGAACTCAATACACTCCGATCAACACACACATTAAAAATGAAAAAATCAACTGAACTACGGATTTTTCAACAATGACATTTACCGTTTTCCTGATAATGTTAGGAAATGTCCCGTTATCACCAGCAGGGGCTGATCTATTTTTTTGAGGGGGAGGGGGTCGCAGGATTGAAAAAAAAATCAAAAATAAAAAACTAACCAAATAATCAAAGCAAACTGGGCTGTTTTTTTGCGGGTGGGAGGGTTATGAACCCCCTGACCCCCTCTGGATCCGCGCCTGATCATCAGCGTCTCTCGTTGAGAAATAGATAATTTCCAGGAAAAGTCTACGCAAACAGTAGTGTTCTAAACAATACATTCTATTCCCTACTTCATTTTGATTTTTTTATGTTTACCAAAATTATAAAAACATTTTTCCAAAAAAAATTTTCAAAATTGCCCATGTTGTTTTATTTATTCGCATAGAGGCATATTGAAGTCGTTTCCGGGTTCACTAAAAGTTATCGGATTCGTTCAATATTTAAGTTATATCATTTTTTAATATAAAGGAACAAAAATCTGCCGGCGAAATGAATTCAGAACACTTTGAAATTTCGCCATACAAATAAGAACACCTCTAATATATATATATATATATATATATATATAATATATATATATATATATATATATATATATATATATATATATATATATATATATATATATATATATATATATATATATATATATATATATATATATATATATATATATATATATATATATATATATATATATATATATATATATATATATATATATATATATATATATATATATATATATATATATATATATATATATATATATATATATATATATATGTATATATATATATTATTTTATATTGTTTTATTTATCGCATGCAATACCATCAGCGATCACGCTGACGATATTCGGCATTCAGTCTTCTGGCTGCAATGCGTTGAGAGTTTCTGGTTCCATCTTCTGGATTTTCTTCTCTGTGTTGAATAACAACCTGTCTGGCCAAACGTCTTCTCTGTTGGGCAGATTGTCTTTGCAGTCTAGGCCTATTTTAAAAGTACGGATTATATAGTTCAGGAAAATTTTAGATACAAAGCAACTTTTTATATAGCTAGTTGCTGCTATTCACGTTCACTTATTACAACTGTAGAGTATGTAATAAAACTCGAATTAGATTATTTTAAATTATTTTAACGGCACAAACGCACATTATTTGTATATATACACTGACATATATAGATGACACTGACTTATGTATATATATATATATATATATATATATATATATATATATATATATATATATATATATATATATATATATATATATATATATATATATATATATATATATATATATATATATATATATATATATATATATATATATATATATATATATATATATATATATATATATATATATATATATATATATATATATATATATATATATATATATATATATATATATATATATATATATATGTATATATATATATTATTTTATATTGTTTTATTTATCGCATGCAATACCATCAGCGATCACGCTGACGATATTCGGCATTCAGTCTTCTGGCTGCAATGCGTTGAGAGTTTCTGGTTCCATCTTCTGGATTTTCTTCTCTGTGTCGGTTGAGGGACTCCGACACCAAATTCTCGTAGAGCTATATAGCCCATTTTCAATACCAACCATGCTAGGTTAACTACACATGTATGTGTCAAATTTCTGTTTTCATGCCCTATCTATTTTCTTGCAGGCTCTATCTTGTTCTCAACAGACGGACATCCGGCCAACATGGCTAGATCGTCTTAGAATTTTACGAGGATCAATAATATATATACATTGATTATTTCAAGGTCTCACAGACAGAATTACAAAACTAATATATATATGAGACTAAGTTTTTTTTAAATATTGCAGATAGTACGACAACAAGCCTAATTGTATATGTCCAAATTGGTACCTGCTACCTGCTTTATTGAAAAATGGCGCAAATGGGTGTTTATTGCTTTATATCCGGCAACCTTTTCATAATTATGGTAAAGGAACATTCATAAAATCGCCCTTGCAACTGAACAAATATAAAGTCAACTTTACCTAAACTATTAAAAAAAAAACTAATTGATAAAGGCAAAATGAAACACAATCAGTTGAATTTATTTTTTAAATACCTGAATATAAAAAAAGATACAAAATAAATTAAGCAGAAAAGTAATATAATACAATTGGCCATGGTACTTCATGGCTGTACCCCATTGCATTGTCCAATTTTTTTTCTGGAATGGTGAACATATTGTGTTCAAGTATTGTTTTCACGTTTGGTGTAGAAGTGTGTATATAGAAATCGTTACGCGTAAAATTCCATCTCGATAGGTTAAGTTGGTAATGAGTTATAGTCATATTATTTCTCAAGGCCCATAAGACCGTTTGTATGGGAGGTACCAGAAGGGACTTCCCAACCTCAACTAAATTTGGTGCACAAGTGTGTTCTTTATAGAAAAATTAGTTTTTTATTTGGAAATATCCGTCCAGTTTCTTAAGCAAAATAACTGAAATTTTGCAAATAATAATCTCTATACAGGCGCAATAATCCTTGTAAAAATAGTTTAGATTGGGCCACCATTTTTTGTACCTCCCATACAAACGGCCTTATGGACCTTGAGAAATAATATGACTATAACTCACCACAAACTTGACCTATCGAAATGAAATTTTACACATCAAGATTTCTATATACAACACACATCTACGCTGAATTCGGTTGAGATCGGAAAAGTCCTACTGGTACCTCCCACACTAACGGTCTCATGGGCCTTGAGAAATAATATGTAGATAACTCATCGCAAACTTGACCTATCGAAATGAAGTATTTCACATAAAGAATTCTATATAGAACATACTTCTGTACAAATTTGTTTGATAGTGGGTAGGCCTATCCGGTACCTCCCCTACAATCGGTCTTATGGGCCTGGAGAAATAATATGACAATAACTCACCACAAACTAGACCTATCGAAATGATATTTTACTCATACAAATTTCTATATAGAACACACTTGTGCACCATATTTAGTTGAGGTTGGGAAGTCCCTTCTGGTACCTACCATACAAACGGTCTTATGGGCCTTGAGATATAATATGACTATAACTCATTACCAACTTAACCTATCGAGATGGAATTTTACGCATAACGATTTCTATATACACACTTCTACACCAAACGTGAAAACAATACTTGAACTCAATATTTACACCATTCAAGAAAAAAAATTGGACAATGCAATGGGGTGCAGCCATGAAGTACCATGGCGAATTGTATTTTATTACTTTTCTGCTTAATTTATTTGCTATCTTGCTCTATATTCAGGTATTTAAAATACAAAGTCAACTAATTGTGTTTCATTTTACCTCTATCAATTAGTTTTTTTGAAAATAGTTTAGGTAAAGTTGACTTCTTATATTTGTGCAGTTGCAAGGGTGATTTTATGAATGTTCCTATTACCTTTATTATGAAAAGGTCGCCGGCTATAAAGCAATAAACACCCATTTGTGCAATTTTTCAATAAAGCAGGTAGCATGTACCAATTTGGACATATACAATTAGGCTTGTTGTCGTACTACCTGCAGTATTTAAAAAAAACTTAGTCTCTTACGTTTTTTGTATCTTGTTCTATATTCAGGTATTTAAAAAATAAAGTCAACTGATTGTGTTTCATTTTACCTTTATCAATTAGTTTTTTGAAAATAGTTTAGGTAAAGTTGACTTATTATATTTGTGCAGTTGCAAGGGTGATTTATGAATGTTCCTATTTCCTTAATTATGAAAAGGTCGCCGGATATAAAGCAATAAACACCCATTTGCGAAATTTTTCAATAAAGCAGGTAGCAGGTACCAATTTGAACATACACAATTAGGCTTGTTGTCGTACTACCTACAATATTTAAAAAAAAAACTAAGTCTCTTATGTTTACCTAAAGGTGAAAATATAGTTTTACTGCACATTTATCTTTTTCCGCCTTTTCCGTTATAAATCTCAACAAAAAGTGTACAATAATCGAACAAGTCAGTGCCATCTATATATATATCAGTGTATATATCCAAATATTGTGCGTTTGTGCCGTTAAATTTAAAACAATCTAATTCGAGTTTTATTACATACTCTACAGTTGTAATAAGTGAACGTGAATAGCAGCAACTAGCTATATAAAAAGTTGCTTTGTATCTAAAATTTTCCTGAAATATATAATCCGTACTTTTAAAATAGGCCTAGACTGCAAAGACAATCTGCCCAACAGAGAAGACGTTTGGCCAGACAGGTTGTTATTCAACACAGAGAAGAAAATCGAGAAGATGGAACCCGAAACTCTCAACGCATTGCAGCCAGAAGACTGAATGCCGAATATCGTCAGCGTGATCGCTGATGGTATTGCATGCGATAAATAAAACAATATAAAATAATATATATATATATATATATATATATATATATATATTATATATATATATATATATATATATATATATATATATATATATATATATATATATATATATATATAATATATGATATATATATATATATATATATATAATATATATATATATATATATATATATATAATGTATATATATATATATATATATATATATATATATATATATATATATATATATATATATATATATACAGTAGCGGACAAAACTCTACGTACGACCCCTTATTCTTCAACTTAACAAGTTCTGTAGGATTAGAAAAAAATGTAATGATGCAGGTCTGTTTAAAATCTTATTAATGTGTAACAAATCACATAAAACTATAATACTCCAATATTAACTTTAAAATAAATTTACTTAAAACTGAAAACAGGCACTGACAAAAGTCTACATACGTTTTATTGGTTTCACTGTTTTTGCTATTTTCGTTATTTTTATCAGCTAAAATATTACGGTAAATTACCGTTTGCTTCATTTTGTGTGTATGCTTTGAAGTATTCTTGGAATTTATTGCATTGTGTCATTTTAAGAAGTGTACGATCAGTAAAATGGCTCCACGTAAAGAAATTTCTGCGGATGTGCGAAAATTAGTTATTAAACATAGAAATGAAAATAAATCATTTGGCGAAATAGCAAAATTATTATATTTAAGCAAATCGACGGTGCAGGCCATATTTAGTAACTATAAAAAATCAAGTTTTGTCGAAAGTAAGCCGCGAACTGTTCGTCCGAAGAGCTTGGCCGCAGAGACATTCATTCATTCGCAAAGAAGTGGACCGAAATCTCAAAGTTCATGCCACTAAGTTGGCCCAGGACATAGCTGAGAGATCCAAAATTGTTGTTCACACCACGCACTGTAACTAGGACCCTCAATAATGAAGGATTTCACTGCACAACTCCTCGCAAGAAGCCCCTAATAAGCGACAAAAACAGGAAACTTCGCTTGGAGTTCGCAAAAAGGCATATAAATAAGGGAATTGACTTCTGGAAACGGGTGCTATTGCGGATGAGTCTAATACAACATACTTGGATAAGACGGGAAAAGCCAAAGTTTGGAGAAAACCGAACACTGCTATGGATCCCAAGCACCTAATGCCGAATGTGAAACATGGTGGTGGCAGTGTTATGGTCTGGGGAGCAGTTGCAGCTCAAGCGTTGGAAACCTGGTATTTGTTGAATGTATTATGGATCGCTTCCAATACAAAACCATATTGGAACACAATTGAAGCCATCCGTAGACAAGTTATGCCTAGGAAAGAGCTGGATCTTCCAACAGGACAATGATCCCAAGCATCCGTCGCAGGTAGTAAAGGACTGGCTGCTGTATTATGCTCCACGACAGCTGTATTCACCTCCACAATGCACGGACTTGAACACGTGTGGGAAATTTTGGAGCGAAAGATCCGAAAGCAAGCTATTAGTGGTGCTCCAACTCTTAAAGAGAAGCTGCAAGAGTGGCAGAAAATAACGCAGGAAGATCTCAATAACTTAGTAGCTTCAATGCCCAGACGGTTGCAAGCGGTCATCGATGCTGGTGGTGGCCCAACAAATATTAAAAAAAATTATTATTATTTTTCCATATAATTTCTACTTTTTTAATTCGTATGTACACTTTTGTCAATGCTTTTTTGAGTTTCTTGTGAATAACTTTAAAAGTTAATATTGGAGATATATATTATTTTGTTATTTTTTATACAATTATCAGATTCAAAACAAACATGCATTATAACATTTTTTCAAATGAATTAGGACATGGTAAATTTAAGAAAAAGGGGTCGTACGTAGAGTTTTGTCCGCCACTGTATATATATATATATATATTATATATATATATATATATATATATATATATATTATATATATATATATATATATATATATATATATATATATATATATATATAATTTCGGAAACAATTATATATATATATATATATATATATATATATATATATATATATATATATATATATGTTATATATATATATATATATATATATATATATATATATATATATATATATATATATATATATATATATATATATATATATATATATATTATATATATATATATATATATATATATAAATAATTGTTTCCGAAATTTATTATTGTTCCCAAGTGTAGGATTTGTGAAGGCTTCGAACTTTCTCTTGTATAATTCATTTAGTTTTGGTGCCCTACACCATACATATGTTGTAATTTTGTGACAGCAAGGCTTTTTTTCTCTAGTGTAATTCATTTAGTTATACAAAATTAAAATACATATTGTTCAAAGTAGAATTTCCCCAATATTTAAATCAATATTTGTATCTAAATATCTTAGAGTAAGGAGCAGAATTACCACTGCTATAAACTTGAATTACTAAAAATTGTAAATGAATTCTAAAACTTAGTAATATTTAAGCAACGATGTGTACTAAAATTTATCCGTACATCCTTTGTTGACTGTTGGCAACAATATATTTATTTGTATTTGCATCGTCTGTGGATGCTAACGAAGCCTCGGCCTCTTTCATCATCATCACCACGGATAAGACGGTCGACTTCACATCCCCAACTTATACTTATAATAAAACATGTAAGATATATATATATATTGAAATTAAGTGCGTTTCCCTTATAACCACAAGCACAAATTTGAATTTCTCTTATAATTCAAATTTGTACTTTCTCAGTTTCCACAGAATTGTTATATCGCGTATAACAATTCTGTTCGTAATATCACAATAATATCGCTTTAAGTGAGAGGCATATTTGCATCCAATGGTGTTTGTATGTACGTAAAGTTATACTTCTCTACAGTTGACTTTAGTACTTATGAGACAGGGATCCTCAGCAAATACGAAGCCAATAAATGTTGCATCCCCGCAGCAATCTTCATGGTCCTTCGAACCTTCCTTGATCCTGAAAGGGGATACAGAAACCTAAGCCCTTTATTGGATACATTTTTTAAATCTATATTAACCTACAATAACATTAAAATTTACGCCCTTGAGCATTCGCAGATGGTTACCTGTACGATGTAACAAAACGCAGCACAAGAAAAAACGTTTTTTATCATTACGCATATAACAAGCACACGCACTTACATACCCCTTTTTCTCTCCCAACTTTCGCAACGCATCACTTGCAATAACATTGAGCCAGAGCGGAGCAGAGAAGGTATAATTGCAGTCAGATCGTCGCAGACATTCTCTAACGGGTAGTTAGAACCGAGATTCCACCGCACCTGTTGTGTCTGTTAAAATAATTTGCAATTAGTGTACAAAAAGTGCAGTGAGAAATAAAAAACATACAAATACCAACATAAATACAAAGATTATTGCACATAATAGAAATTGTCAAAAACCATACTATGTTCATCTTTGAAAAAAAAAACGAAGCAAGAGACCCGAGAAGTAGACGAAGGTATTAATTTAAATCCCAAATTAATACCATAAGGATCCCAACAGCGAAAATAAAGTGAATTACACGGGTAATTGCAAAATTAGTTACTCCTTAATATTCTATGTTAAGGTAGTAACAGTCGTGAGTATATGCTTCATCAACAATTTCACCAAAAATATCATCGAACACTACGGTTTACACAGGCAATTGTAAACCGTATTTTTTTTATAGATATTTTTTTATAGATAGAAACTGTGGTCAGCAATACAACCAGTACAACCGCCATATAAATCCAATGCTGAATGGTTCATATCAATACGGAAAGTGACAAGGTCGACATCGTAATACTCGTACAACAACAACACCAACTGTAAAACTAAGCAACATTCTTCATTCTTCATAAAACTAAGCAACAATCAAGCAAGCATAAACAACGAAAACTACAATTTTCAACAAGTAAAATAAAATTTACACAATCACGCAAACCGTAAGTCACAAAATCCCATAAGAACCAATTAATAAAATACTGATCAAATTCGGTATATCCCGAAGGTCAAAACTTACAATTTTAAAACTCTGAATTTATTTCAAGTGAGTACCCCAATTACTCCACACCTAACAGAAAAAAAATATATCGCATGATAGGAAAAGTTAAACTGATTATATCACTGTTAAAACTAGCACACACACTCTCTTTGCTATTAAAAGCAGCGAGTCATAACGAATCTCTTAATAAAGTGGAATGTATATTTCCGGTTATCTCTTATTTCTTAGACAAAGCAAATAGAAAGAGTGATAGTGCAATAGAACACAGCTTTGCCTGACAGACATAAGAGAGTTAACAGAATCAGACGCACGAAACATCAGAACAAGTGCAAGTATCTAGTTACAGTGTATCTGAAATTCGTATCTTTGAAACAGTGGCGTATTAACCAGTAGTCAAAGGGCGCCAGTTACTTAAGGCCAGGTCTGAAAAGGGACCAGAAATATAAAGTAACTTATTTATATTTATACGCTTTATCGAGAAATATTTAAAAGATATTAAAGTTTAAAAAAAAAAACAAACAAACAAAAAAAATAAAAAACAAAAAAAAATATTATTTTGCAATTTCAATACTGCTACATATTGACCTTTTGTATATCATGATGGAAGATTTTACTTTCGATTCTGACGATGTTATCATATTCTGTTGTAATTTTGATACTCTTTTAAAGGAAGAGGTTTCTGATTCCATTCTTGAAGTTACCCTTCAAGATCTTAATGATCGTTGGTCCCAATTACAACGATCATATCGAACTCTCTGTTTGAAAAAAGATCAGCTTAAGCCTGTAGACTTAGACACTGTCCGAAACAAATACCTCTCTTGTACTAAAAGCTTTCACGCATGCAAATCAAAGATATTGGATCTACAGAAATCCTTAGTACCAGCCTCAGCTGAACATCCCACAGATAATTTTAAACAATTTTCAAATAATGAAGAAAACAGCTTCAGTTGCATAAAGGTCACTCCATGCGACACCGAAATCTTTTACGGGGGATACGAAGAATGGCCCTCATTTCGGGACATGTTCTCAGCTGTCTACATTGATCACCCAAAGATGTCTTCAGTTCAAAACTTTACCATCTCCGGTTAAAAGTTAAAGGCCAAGCTGGTGGAATTGTCAAAAAATACAAACTGTGTGGAGAGAATTTTGCTTTAGCTTGGGAAGCGCTTAGATCCCGGTACGAAAATAGAAGAATTCTAGTAGATAACCAGCTAAAGATCCTACTAAACCTAAAGTCTGTGTCCTCGGAGGGCAGTGACTCCCTACAAGATATTCAGACAACAATTAACGATTGTTTGTCCGCTCTGAAAGCACAAAATATCCCCACCACTGATTGGGATCCCATAATAATTTACATCTGTTCCACAAAGCTTCCCCATGAAACCCTATCTCTTTGGGAGCAGTCTTTAAAATCTCACAAAGACCTTCCAAAGTGGGAAGAAATGGATGCCTTCTTATCAAATAGATATGAAGTAGTAGAGCGCCTGAATAGTATTCATGGAATGAAATCTATTTCACGAAAAAAGGCTGATCCGGATGTCAATACTTTTAATACCGAAGGTACTCCACAATTTTCTTGCAAGCTTTGTAACTCACATCATGCCCTTAAGTTCTGCCCCGAATTCAAGAAGCTTAGCACAAATGACAGAAAGGAATTCGTCTCTAAAAATAGAATTTGCTTCAATTGTCTCTCTTATACACATCTTTATAAAGATTGTAAAAGCAAAAACGTCTGTATGGAATGTCAGAAAAGACATCACTCCACATTACACTCTAGTTCCAATTCAGATAATTTCTCGCGCTCTAATCCCAGTCATACGGTGATTAATCAACATCGCCAGCATCAACAACATGAGTCTCCCTCAACTTCAACACAAAACACACCCCAATATCGTACCAGCTCCCACTTTATTATGAACCAAAACCCTTCGATTACAGATAATACTCTATTACCTACAGCAATAGTTCATATTTTTCATGGATCAGACATTTTAGAGCACGGGCATTCTTGGACCAAGGCTCTGAGAAAACTTTTATATCAAAGAAACTGCAACAAAGTCTTATGCTTCCGACCGAACCTAGAAATTTTCAGATACGAGGAATCGGGGGAGGTATTGTTGCAAATTCAAATTCCCTATGCAATTTGACTCTATTCTCAGAACGCCACGATAAATACATCCCTATCCAAGCCATTGTAGTTCCAAAAATAACTCGTCTGCTACCTAATTTTTGCGTATCAGCCTCAAACTTTAATTTAGAGGACGTAAAAGACCTAGATCTAGCTGACCCCACATTTTATTCACCCGGTCATGTTGGTAGCAACGTCATTCCTAACCTGTGGTTAGACGGTGTTAAAAAGGTTTGTCAGTCCCTTGTTGCCCAAGCTACCATTTTCGGCTGGATTATTAGCGGACCCATCGCGATTCAGACGACATCATCTTTTTCAATTGCAACCACTGAAAGTTGTGCTGATGTAATCGCTCAACAGTTAAAAACATTTTGGGAACAAGAAGAGGTTCCAAGCCGACGTCCCATGTCAAAAGCCGATGAATATTGTGAATCTCTATTCACTGAAACCACAGTGCATGACTCAGAGGGACGCTACGTAGTCAAACTTCCTTTCAAGGCAAGTTTTCCAAAGGAGACGCCCTTGGGCCCTTCCAGAACTCCAGCGCTGATACAATATATACGATTGGAACAATCTCTCAAAAACAAACCAGAAATGGCTGAAACTTACCATAATGTCTTGAATGAGTATATTGCTCTTGATCACATGGAACTAACGAATTCCCAAGAACTCTCAAGACGAGACACGTACAACTCGTTTTATCTGCCGCATCATGCGGTGGTAAAACCGGAAAGCACCACAACAAAATTAAGGGTTGTCTTCAATGCCTCAAAACGAACGTATTCAGGATATTCCCTCAACGATGTCCTTTATGTAGGTCCCACTCTACAAGCTGATCTTACCAATCTTATTTTAAATTGGCGCTTATACCAATTCGTTTTCAGTGGTGATATTGAGAAAATGTATCGCCAAATACGAGTTAACAAAGACGATGTTCCCTTTCAACGTATTGTTTTCCGCCCAACACCAACAAGCCCCGTTAATGATTATGCGTTAAAAACGGTCACATTTGGAGTGAACTGTGCTCCTTACCTGGCAATACGTACTCTTATACAGTTAGCTCGTGATTATGAGGAACAGTTTCCACAGGCCTCTCAAATTCTCCAAAGAGAAACGTATGTCGATGACATATTATCAGGAAGTCACGATCCAGAATCGGCAATGAAATCTCTGACGCAACTGATCACACTTCTCAAATCAGCAGGGTTTTCCTTGAGGAAAATCACTTCAAACTCGACCAAAGTCTTGGCATCTGTCTCTCCAGAAAATATCCTTGACTCCGATTTCTTAAAATTTCAAGAGACTAGCACAACTAAAACTCTTGGTATACAATGGAATGCATTGTCAGACTGTTTTTCATATAAAGTTGCCACGATTCACCCCTCTGATATTGTCACAAAGCGGCAAATTCTTTCCACAATTTCAAAGTTGTTTGACCCAGCGGGATGGTTATCTCCCATTATCATACAGGCAAAAATCCTGCTTCAACAACTTTGGTTAGAAGGCACACAATGGGATGAATGCGTGAATTATTCAACTTTGCAAAAATGGAACAGTTTCATTCAAACTCTGAGGCATATACCCCACATTAAAATCTCTCGTTGGGTAAGTTTTTCTCCTTTCTCTAAGACCCAAATACACGGCTTTTGTGACGCTTCTGAAAAGGCATATTGTGCAACAATATATCTTCGCATACAGAACGAAAAAGAAATACGTTCGCATCTTCTCATTTCTAAGGGCAAAGTGGCACCACTCAATCCACTTAGTCTTCCTCGTCTCGAACTGTGCGGCGCAGTCCTCCTCTCAAAGTTGATTAGGCATGTCCTTAATCACTTACCAATATATAATTATGAATTGTTTTTATGGTGCGATTCTTCCATTGTACTTGGTTGGTTACAAAAACCTCCATGCACATGGAAAACATTTGTTGCAAACAGGACAGCGGAAATCATTCGTAATATTGGAAATTGTTCCTGGCGACATATACTTTCCGCCGAAAACCCTGCGGATATAGGATCGCGCGGTTGTAGTGCCCAGGATCTCAACAATAGCAATCTCTGGTGGCACGGACCGACATGGCTACAGCAACATCCTGATGAATGGCCAAAATCTTTACATATACAAGAGAATCCCCCCGAAATGAAGAAAATTGAAGTGTTTTGTACTTTCGAAGAGTATCCGGACATTCTTGAAAGATTTTCTAGATGGGTCAAAGCCATTCGAATTATGGCTTATGTTTTCCGTTTCTACTCTCGAATTTCTAAAAAATCTATCTACTTTAGCTCACAGTCAATAACGCACTCTGAATTCCTTCATGCAAAGAATCGTTTAATAACTCTAACCCAGCAGCGACATTATTACAGAGTGTATGTATCATTGAACTCTTCCAAAACTGTAAGCAGAAAAAGCTCACTTTTTCCACTTAACCCTTTTCTGGATGGCAATAATATTATTCGAGCTAACGGACGACTCACTTACTCTGATCTCTCTTACAATGAACGTCATCCCATCATCCTTCCAGTTAAATCGAAATACTGCGAGTTATTCATCTCATTCACGCATAACCTTTTGATGCACGCGGAGCATAACCTAATGCTGAGATCTATCAGAAATGAATACTATGTATGCAGGTTAAGATCTGCCATCAAAAAGTGCATCCGAGGCTGTAAAACTTGTGTTATCTACAAGCAAAAAGTACACTCACAAATGATGGCGGCCTTGCCATCCGATCAAAGTAATTTTACACTACCCTTTACAATTACAGGAATAGATTTTGCTGGTCCTTTTCCCATAAAGGCTTCCACTTTACGACAGTCTACCTACCACAAAGGATATGTCTGTCTGTTTGTATGCTTTTGCACGAAAGCAATTCATCTTGAACTATGTTCGGACTTGTCCTCTGCTTCATTCTTAGCAGCATTCACCAGGTTTGTTGGGCGACGCGGTCTACCAAAAAAGGTCATGTCAGACAATGGAACCAACTTCGTAGGTGCAAAACGAGCACTAAAGAGGGATTTCGAAGAATTCATCAAAATAGCATCAAAGGAAGCGGCAGAAAAATATACTTCCCATGGTTTTGAATGGTCATTTATTCCTCCAAATGCCCCTCACATGGAAGGAATTTGGGAAGCAGGGGTAAAATCCTTTAAAATGCACTTCCAGAAATTCGCTCAGAACCACAAATATACATTCGATGAGTTCACAACCCTTCTTACTCGAATTGAAGCTATTCTGAACTCTCGCCCGTTATCACCTATGACAGATGACCAACACGAGCTACTTGCATTGACACCAAGACATTTTTTGAGAGGCACGCCTTTGATGAGTTTTCCAGAGCCTGAACCCGATTCTATATCACCATATGACCGTTGGGATAAACTAAAGGCAATCCAACATCAATTCGCCAGGCGCTGGAAAGACGAATACTTAAAGGAGCTACAAAAGAGATACAAATGGCAGCAACCAAGAGACGACATAAAATCTGGCCAGTTGGTCGTCGTAAAAGACGATTAGCACCCCCTTGCGAATGGAAACTAGGTCGAATTAAACGGACCATTCAAGGCCAAGATAATTTTGTTCGAGTGGCTGAAGTAAAAACCCAGACGGGTACCATCATTAGGCCAATTGTAAAACTTTGCCCCCTACCTATCGGAGACTAAACTAATAGTAGTTTAACCACAAAATGAATTTGTTGTCTTTTCTAACCCTTTTATTACAGAACAATATATCCAATCCCACATTTTCCAATCTCACATTAAATATCAAATTAACAAAATTTATTTGTTTCACAGGGCTCCCAGAGATCCGAAAATTCATAAATGCTTAATTTGTAAAAATAAATTTCACCCACTGAGATACTGCAAAAGATTCCTAGCCATGAAGCCAGAAGGACGTCGCAGAGTTGCTCGAAGACATCAATATTGCATCAACTGTTTGGCACGCTCACATCAAGTTGCTCAATGTACCTCTGGAGATGTTTGCCGAAAGTGTAGAGGTGAACATCACACCCTTCTTCATTCACCAGTATTGCTGCGTACAGGACAAAGACAGGAAGATACATAAAAGCGAAAACCAACGATATATCAGCACTCAAATAAAACCCATCAGCGACACAAACAACAACATGATCGACAACACAACTACAAAACAAGCCAAAAATCCGCAGGACCCTCTGTAAACCCCAAACAAATGTTGCAAGTAGCATTGAAGGCCCTAGAAAAGCTGCACGATGCCTATAAATCATTATTATTGGTCTTGTCGACAAGGGGGCCAGGATGTTCAAAGTAGAATTTCCCCAATATTTAAATCAATATTTGTATCTAAAATCTTAGAGTAAGGAGCAGAATTACCACTGCCATAAACTTGAATTACTAAAAATTGTAAATGAATTCTAAAACTTAGTAATATTTAAGCAACGATGTGTATTAAAATTTATCCGTACATCCTTTGTTGACTGTTGGCAACAATATATTTATTTGTATTTGCATCGTCTGTGGATGCTACCGAATCTTCTTGGCGGCTGCCAACGAAGCTCGGCCTCTTTCACACGGATAAGACGGTCGACTTCACATCCCCAACTTATACTTATAATAAAACATGTAAGATATATCTATCTATCTATATATATATATATATATATATATATATATATATATATATATATATATATATATATATATATATATATATATATATATATATATATATATATATATATATATATATATATTATATATATATATATATATATATATATATATATATATATATATATATATATATATATATATATATATATATATATATATATATATATATATATATATATATATATATATATATGAATTATAAGAGAAATTCAAATTTGTACTTGTGGTTATAAGGGAAACGCACTTAATTTCAATATATATATATATATATATATATATATATATATATATATATATATATATATATATATATATATATATATATATATATATATATATATATATATATATATATATATATATATATATATATATATATATATATATATATATATATATATATATATATATATATATATATATATATATATATATATATATATATATATATATAATAATTTTTAATTTTATATTAGGTAGTCTATTTCATCGAGTATAAAGTTTTCTACTTGATGATAATTTTTCTCATTAAAAACAAATAACTTTAAAATTGTTGAATCCCATAACAATATGAAGAATGCAAGAAGTATAAAAGTTTAGTAAATTCTTAAAGCTGATTCGGAATGTCGACCTATACAAACGTATTATTTTATATTGTTTTATTTATCGCATGCAATACTATCAGCGATCACGCTGGCGATATTCGGCATTCAGTCTTCTGGCTGCAATGCGTTGAGAGTTTCTGGTTCCATCTTCTGGATTTTCTTCTCTGTGTTGAATACAACCTGTCTGGCCAAACGTCTTCTCAGTTGTGCAGATTGTATTTGCAGTCTAGGCATACTTTTACAAGTACGGATTATATATTTCAGGAAAATTTTAGATACAAAGCAACTTTATATATAGCTAGTTGCTGCTATTCACGTTCACTTATTACAACTGTAGAGTATGTAAGAAAACTCGAATTAGATTGTTTTAAATTTAACGGCACAAACACACAATATTTGGATATATACACTGATATATATAGATGACACTGACTTGTTCGATTATTGTACACTTTTTGTTGAGATTTTTAACGGAAAAAGCGGAAAAAGACAAATGTACAATAAAACTATATATTCACCTTTAGGTAAACATAAGAGACTAAGTTTTTTTAAATATTGCAGGTAGTACGACAACAAGCCTAATTGCGTATGTCCAAATTGGTACCTGCTACCTGCTTTATTGAAAAATTGCGCAAATGGGTTATTGCTTTATAGCCGGCGACCTTTTCATAATTAAGGTAACAGGAACATTCAAAAAATCACCCTTGCAACTGCACAAATATAAGAAGTCAACTTTACCTAAACTATTTTCAAAAAAAAATAATTGATAAAGGTAAAATGAAATACAATCAGTTGACTTTATTTTTTAAATACCTGAATATAGAACAAGATACAAAAACATAAGAGAATAATTTTTTTTAAATATTGCAGGTAGTACGACAACAAGTCTAATTGTGTATGTCCAAATTGGTACATGCTACCTGCTTTATTGAAAAATTGCACAAATGGGTGTTTATTGCTTTATAGTCGGCGACCTTTTCATAATTAAGGTAATAGGAACATTCATAAAATCACACTTGCAACTGCACAAATATAAGAAGCCAACTTTACCTAAACTATTATCAAAAAAACTAATTGACAAAGGTAAAATGAACCACAATTAGTTGACTTTATTTTTTAAATGCCTGAATATAGAGCAAGATAACAAATAAGGTAAGCAGAAAAGTAATATAATACAATTGGCCATGGTACTTCATGGCTGCACCCCATTGCATTGCCCAATTTTTTTTTGAATGGTGAAAATATTGAGTTCAAGTATTGTTTTCACGTTTGGTGTGGAAGTGTGTATATAGAAATCGTTATGCGTAAAATTCCATCTCGATTGGTTAAGTTGGTAATGAGTTATAGTCATATTATTTCTCAAGGCCCATAAGACCGTTTGTATGGTAGGTACCAGAAGGGCCTTGAGAACTAATATGACTATAACTCATTACCAACTTAACCTTTCGAGATGGAATTTTACTCATAACGATTTCTATATACACACTTCTACACCAAACGTGAAAACAATACCTGAACTCAATATTTACACCATTCAAGAAAAAAAATTGGACAATGCAATGGGGTGCAGCCATGAAGTACCATGGCCAATTGTATTATATTACTTTTCTGCTTAATTTATTTGCTATCTTGCTCTATATTCAGGTATTTAAAAAATAAAGTCAACTAATTGTGTTTCATTTTACCTCTATCAATTAGTTTTTTTGAAAATAGTTTAGGTAAAGTTGACTTCTTATATTTGTGCAGTTGCAAGGGTGATTTTATGAATGTTCCTATTACCTTAATTTTATATATATATATATATATATATATATATATATATATATATATATATATAATATATATATATATATATATATATATATATATATATATATATATATATATATTATATATATATATATATATATATATATATATATATATATATATATATATACCTAAACTATTATCAAAAAAACTAATTGACAAAGGTAAAATGAAACACAATTAGTTGACTTTATTCTTTAAATACCTGAATATAGAGCAATATAACAAATAAATTAAGCAGAAAAGTAATATAATACAATTGGCCATGGTACTTCATGGCTGCACCCTATTGCATTGTCCAATTTTTTTTTTGAATGGGGAAAATATTGAGTTCAAGTATTGTTTTCACGTTTGGTGTGGAAGTGTGTATATAGAAATCGTTATGCGTAAAATTCCATCTCGTTAGGTTAAGTTGGTAAGAAGTTATAGTCATATTATTTCTCAAGGCCCATAAGACCGTTTGTATGGTAGGTACCAGAAAATTCGTCTTAGAATTTTACGATGATCAAGAATATATATACTTTGTTGGGTCTCCGATGATTATTTCAAGGTGTTACAGACAGAATTACAAAACTAATATACCCTCCATATATATATATATATATATATATATATATATATATATATATATATATATATATATATATATATATATATATATATATATATATATATATATATATATATATATATATATATATATATATATATATATATATATATATATATATATATATATATATATATATATATATATATATATATATATATATATATATATATATATATATATATATATATATATATATATATATATATATATTAATATATGTGACGCAACCCACTAAGGAAAAAAGAAAATAATTTTTAATTTTATATTAAGAAGTCTATTTCATCGAGTATAAAATTTTCTCATTAAAAACAAATAACTTTAAAATTGTTGAATCCCATAACAATATGAAGAATGCAAGAAGTATAATTGTTTCGTAGATTCTTAAAGCTGATCCTATTTTCCACGTTTATAACAGTTGTTTTAATACATTTGAGTAGAAATTCTTTATTTGCTTTGCCGAAAACAAAAATGTATTTAATTTATGTTTCCACTCTAACCTATTTACATGATTGAAACAGTAAGCATTCTTCTTCCGCCCCTCTTTAGAAAGTTCTCGGCCGTCAAAGATGGGACTGAAATGGAAATAGTTGGGTACAACGCTTCCCCCGCACATGAATGCCAACTACTTAATGTAAATATCACTCTGATTGCCATGACAAAATTGGAAATCAACCATTGCGATTTCAGATCTCTCAACTTTAAACATTTTACAATGAAGTTTTATGAAGAACTAAAGTATAGATTACAGAAAATCTTCCATTTATATAGCGAATAAATCTCTTGACATACCATCAGTACTTTTTTACTCATCGATTCTCAGATGTTGTCCACATCAAAAAAAGAAATAAAATGAGAATTGATTTTTTTACCCTTAGGTCCCTTTCTCTATTCGCTGTCAGATATGCATTCAGTTCCATGCACAGGATAATCTAAATAAACACCTGTGACAGACTTGAGAAAATTTAAACACTCACCGTGTTAGCGGAAAGTGCAACTTTCAAACGTGACACAAGGTCACAAGCCACAATTTTCACATACAATCAAAATCAAGTACATTGTCACTCGAAAATTAAAAAGAGGGAAACAAATCGTAACACCCACGTACCCCTACACCACACAAATATTTTTGACGGAAAAAAGGTTCAGAACTCTAAAGAATTAAAATTGAAAAGAAAAAATAAGGATCTCTGAAATATCAAACACACACACACGCACAAACGCACGCATGCACATAAGCACCGTGTGGACGGAAAAATTCCAAAGAAAGGCTCAGAACTCTAACGAAATCTAGCACGCACACAGCATTTGTAGTAGGGATTTTCTATGAGACAGAAAAAAATAGGGTTCATAAAAAACAATGTCGACAAAACATACGAAAACGTGCAACGCTAATACTATAATTCTAAGACAACTTGAATACTTCTAAACTCAAGCATCATGCTAACGGAAAAACTCCAAAGAAAGGCTCAGAAAATTGACGAATTTTAACAAGGAGAATTAACGATCGCTTAGATACCACATACATACACAAGCACCGTGTTGACAGAAATATTCCAAAGAAAGACTCAGAACTATGACGATCGCTAAAGCAATGACTTCACTAGATATTTAATCATACAGCATATCAAATAAAAAAGCCATACCCAAGCTAATAACATTTTTTTATCTAAGGCTATCTGCAAACTACAAAGGATCTTTCTACACCCATATAAAAAAGGGTCACATCACGTACTCATATCCA
Source organism: Hydrotaea diabolus (assembly GCA_963513945.1). Classification (NCBI taxonomy): domain Eukaryota; kingdom Metazoa; phylum Arthropoda; class Insecta; order Diptera; family Muscidae; genus Hydrotaea; species Hydrotaea diabolus. Next base: position 15,753,262 of record OY740721.1, on the reverse strand, counting down.
TGGTAATAAAAATTAATTATATTGAGCTATTGGATTTTCCTATAACCAAATATAAGTATAAAAGGGTAGAATCACGTAATCATATCCAAGTTTATAAAAACTGATTACATAGGATTTCCTATTACCAAACATAAAAAGGGTCACATCACGTACTCCTACCTAAGCTAATTAAAATTTATTATATAGGACTTCCTATATCAAAGCTCATTAAACTTAATTAATGTGCTTTGACTTTCCAATTATTATCCAGTATCTGTATTCCCCTACTACTTCCCAATATTCTAATTCCTAGTCTTTTTCGCTTATTTTAACTTTAAAAATACGTATGTAAACCTATATTTGTTAATATAAAAACTTAAAAATCATAATTTATAAAAAATTAAAATAAAAATTGGAAGCACCTTAAAAATCACTTCCGGTGCGAAAACTTTTTTTACCGACTCAGCCTCAAAAATTGATTTTTTTATCACAACAATATTGCCCACATGGTAGTGGATTGGCATTTTACACTCAAAAAAAGCCATGTCTGTATCTACATGTTCCTCCAGTAAATAAAAGAAAAAAGCCATACCCAAGCTAATAACATTTTTTTTTATCTAAGACTATCTGCAAACTACAAAGGATTTTTCTACACCCATATAAAAAAGGGTCACATCACGTACTCATATCCATGGTAATACAAATTAATTATATTGAGCTATTGGATTTTCCTATAACCAAATATAAGTATAAAAGGGTAAAATCACGTTATCATATCCAAGCTTATAAAAAATGATTACATAGGATTTCCTATTACCAAACATAAAAAGGGTCACATCACGTACTCCTACCCAAGCTTATTAAAATTTATTATATAGTACTTCCTATATCATAGCTCATTAAACTTAATTAATGGGCTTTGACTTGTCAATTATAATCCAGTATCTGTATTCCCCTACTACTTTCCAATATTCTAATTCCTAGTCTTTTTCGCTTATTTTAACGTTAAAAAACGTATGTAAACCTATATTTGTTTATATAAAAACTTAAAAATCATAATTTATAAAAAATTAAAATAAAAATTTATCGCATGCAATACCATCAGCGATCACGCTGGCGATATTCGGCATTCAGTCTTCTGGCTGCAATGCGTTGAGAGTTTCTGGTTCCATCTTCTGGATTTTCTTCTCTGTGTTGAATAACAACCTGTCTGGCCAAACGTCTTCTCAGTTGGGCAGATTGTATTTGCAGTCTAGGCATACTTTTACAAGTACGGATTATATATTTCAGGAAAATTTTAGATACAAAGCAACTTTTTATAAAGCTAGTTGCTGCTATTCACGTTCACTTATTACAACTGTAGAGTATGTAAGAAAACTCGAATTAGATTGTTTTAAATTTAACGGCACAAACACACAATATTTGGATATATACACTGATATATATAGATGACACTGACTTGTTCGATTATTGTACACTTTTTGTTGAGATTTTTAACGGAAAAAGCGGAAAAAGACAAATGTACAATAAAACTATATATTCACCTTTAGGTAAACATAAGAGACTAAGTTTTTTTTAAATATTGCAGGTAGTACGACAACAAGCCTAATTGTGTATGTCCAAATTGGTACCTGCTACCTGCTTTATTGAAAAATTGCGCAAATGGGTTATTGCTTTATAGCCGGCGAATTTTTCATATTTAAGGTGACAGGAACATTCATAAAATCACCCTTGCAACTGCACAAATATAAGAAGTCAACTTTACCTAAACTATTTTCAAAAAAAAACTTATTGATAAAGGTAAAATGAAACACAATTAGTTGACTTTATGTTTTAAATACCTGAATATAGAGCAAGATAACAAATAAATTAAGCAGAAAAGTAATATAATACAATTGGCCATGGTACTTCATTGCTGCACCCCATTGCATTGTCCAATTTTTTTTAATGGTGAAAATATTGAGTTCAAGTATTGTTTTCACGTTTGGTGTGGAAGTGTGTATATAGAAATCGTTATGCGTAAAATTCCATCTCGATAGGTTAAGTTGGTAATGAGTTATAGTCATATTATTTCTCAAGGCCCATAAGACCGTTTGTATGGTTGGTACTAGACAATTCGTCTTAGAATTTTACGAGGATCAAGAATATATATACTTTGTTGGGTCTCCGATGATTATTTCAAGGTGTTACAGACAGAATTACAAAACTAATATACCCTCCATATATATATATATATATATATATTCGGTTTTTTTTTGCAAACCTTATATATATATATATATATATATATATATATATATATATATATATATATATATATATATATATATACATATACTAAAAAAGAGCTGGCAAGAGTAAGTTGTGTTTTCGTGGGCAATTGTGTGAAGCAAGGCTTTCTGAAGAGTGTTGTCACGGACCCGAGATCATGATAAAAGTAGTGTGCAGCCACGAAAATCAATGTCGCTTTGCCATTTTGTTAAAAACTTGTCTTCTATTTAAATATAGAAGCAAGAGGTCTTGAGCCGGTTTAATCCCTGTTCCATGTGTCAAAGCAACAGACCGAAATAAAACAAACGAGCTAAACATACGTACATGCACGGCACGGCACACAAGTTGACATAGTCAACTAAACTCTTTTTACAACACACACACACACACGTTGTTGTAAAAGAAATATATGAACCCTATTTTTTCTGTCTCATAGAAAATCCCTACTACAAATGCAGTGTGCGTGCTAGATTTCGTTAGAGTTCTGAGCCTTTCTTTGGAATTTTTCCGTCCACACTCTTTTTAATTTTCGAGTGACTATGTACTTGATTTTGAATGTATGTGAAAATTGTGGCTTGTGACCTTGTGTCACGTTTGAAAGTTGCACTTTCCGCTAACACCGTGAGTGTTTAAATTTTCTCTAGTCTGTCACAGGTGTTTATTAAGATTATCCTTTGCATGGAACTGAATGCATATCTGACAGCGCATAGAGAAAGGGACCTAAGGGTAAAAAAATCAATTTTCCTTTTTTTCTGTTTTTGATGTGAACAACATCTGAGCATCGAGTGAGACCGATCCCATGCCCCAAAAGTGTTCCCTCCCAGAGATATGTGCGTTTTATGAAAGTGAAGCCGACGATTCTAAGCGCAAATAGAAAGGGACCTTATCTTTAAAGCAATTTAAATCCTTTCGAATTGGGCATAGGAATTTTTTAATATATGAATCCTTGGGCATTTCAAAAGAAACCAATCAGTTTTTAGTCTAAAATCTCCAAGGAAACATGTCTTTGAGCAATGAGTCAGGAATTTTCAGTGAAGATAGTGAGGAGTTTAGATTTCATAATGATTTTGTAAATCGAGGATTCATCGTTATGTATAACGTCGAAAGTGTAGAAGAGTTAGGGGTTTAAATTGAAGATCGGTATTGAGGACGATAAAAGTATAGATCAAGATCTAGAAGATAGACATGATAACGTTGTTGTTGTGGTTGATTACAACGAAAAAGCTATGGATGCCGAATACATCCAAAACCATTTCTATTGGAAGACGAGGAAGATGCCAGTGGAGAAAACGATGCCGACAAAGGTCATGTTCAAATGTGGAGGCTGACGACTGTGTGGAAGATGCAAGTAAAGAACATCAAATTGAAGAGGAACAAGAATCTTTAAAATTTGAAAATGAAGAAAGAGAAGCTTACATCTCAGCTATGGCAGCCAAGTACATTCAAAATGCTCAACCATTTCTTTTAGAAGAAGACGATTGTTATGGGATTGAACAATTTTAAAGTTATTTGTTTTTAATGAGAAAAATTATCATCAAGTAGAAAACTTTATACTCGATGAAATAGACTACTTAACAATGTATGTAGTTTTTTTTATGGATATATATTACCATACACGGAAACTGCTACTTGTTAAAAGGCAAAAAAAGAAATGTGTCTCCCAGTTTTGGCCATAGTCATGCACTTTTTTAGCTACCCAAAGATTTGCAACCTCGGTGAAAGGTTTGCAAAAAAAAACCGATCATTATTGTTTTTTAATATGTTTAGCTCGTTTGTTTTATTTCGGTCTGTTGCTTTTACACATTGAACAGGCATTAAACCGGCTCAAGACCTCTTGCTTCTATATTTAAATAGAAGACAAGTGTTTAACAAAATGGCAAAGTGACATTGATTTTCGTGGCTGCACACTACTTTTATCATGATTTCGGGTCCGTGACAACCCTCTTCAGAAAGCCTTGCAGCAATTGTTGAAAGTAAAACCGAACTCTATAAGGCCAGGCTCTCCACAAACGAATGAGAACTACTGTTGTAAACCTTACTTTTCAAGTTTTCTTCACACAATTGCCCACGAAAATACAACTCACTCTTGCCAGCTCTAAAGAGACTCCACATCGAGAGCCATCAATATATTTCTTTTACAACAACGTGTGTGTGTGTGTGTGTTGTAAAAAGAGTTTAGTTGACTATGTCAACTTGTGTGCCGTGCCGTGCATGTACGTATGTTTAGCTCGTTTGTTTTATTTCGGTCTGTTGCTTTGACACATGGAACAGGGATTAAACCGGCTCAAGACCTCTTGCTTCTATATTTAAATAGAAGACAAGTTTTTAACACAATGGCAAAGCGACATTGATTTTCGTGGCTGCACACTACTTTTATCATGATCTCGGGTCCGTGACAACACTCTTCAGAAAGCCTTGCTGCAATTGTTGAAAGTAAAACCGAACTCTATAAGGCCAGGCTCTCCACAAACGTATGAGAACTACTGTTGTAAACCTTACTTTTCAAGTTTTCTTCACACAATTGCCCACGAAAATACAACTCACTCTTGCCATACTCGGAGACTTTGTTGGGTCTCCGATGATTATTTCAAGGTGTTACAGACAGAATTACAAAACTAATATACCCTCCATATATATATATATATTCGGTTTTTTTTTGCAAACCTTATATATATATATATATATATATATATATATATATATATATATATATATATATATATATATATATATATATATATATATATATATATATATATATATATATATATATATATATATATATATATATATATATATATATATATATATATATATTATATATATATATATATATATATATATATATATATATATACATATACTAAAAAAGAGCTGGCAAGAGTAAGTTGTGTTTTCGTGGGCAATTGTGTGAAGAAAACTTGAAAAGTAAGGTTTACAACAGTAGTTCTTATTCGTTTGTGGAGAGCCTGGCCTTATAGAGTTCGGTTTTACTTTCAACAATTGCAGCAAGGCTTTCTGAAGAGGGTTGTCACGGACCCGAAATCATGATAAAAGTAGTGTGCAGCCACGAAAATTAATGTCACTTTGCCATTTTGGTAAAAACTTGTCTTCTATTTAAATATAGAAGCAAGAGGTCTTGAGCAGGTTTAATTCCTGTTCAATGTGTAAAAGCAACAGACCGAAATAAAACAAACGAGCTAAACATACGTACATGCACGGCACGGCACACAAGTTGACATAGTCAACTAAACTCTTTTTACAACACACACACACACACACACGTTGTTGTAAAAGAAATCTATTGATGGCTCTCGATGTGGAGTCTCTTTAGAGCTGGCAAGAGTGAGTTGTATTTTCGTGGGCAATTGTGTGAAGAAAACTTGAAAAGTAAGGTTTACAACAGTAGTTCTCATACGTTTGTGGAGAGCCTGGCCTTATAGAGTTCGGTTTTACTTTCAACAATTGCAGCAAGGCTTTCTGAAGAGTGTTGTCACGGACCCGAGATCATGATAAAAGTAGTGTGCAGCCACGAAAATCAATGTCGCTTTGCCATTTTGTTAAAAACTTGTCTTCTATTTAAATATAGAAGCAAGAGGTCTTGAGCCGGTTTAATCCCTGTTCCATGTGTCAAAGCAACAGACCGAAATAAAACAAACGAGCTAAACATACGTACATGCACGGCACGGCACACAAGTTGACATAGTCAACTAAACTCTTTTTACAACACACACACACACACGTTGTTGTAAAAGAAATATATGAACCCTATTTTTTCTGTCTCATAGAAAATCCCTACTACAAATGCAGTGTGCGTGCTAGATTTCGTTAGAGTTCTGAGCCTTTCTTTGGAATTTTTCCGTCCACACTCTTTTTAATTTTCGAGTGACTATGTACTTGATTTTGAATGTATGTGAAAATTGTGGCTTGTGACCTTGTGTCACGTTTGAATGTTGCACTTTCCGCTAACACCGTGAGTGTTTAAATTTTCTCTAGTCTGTCACAGGTGTTTATTAAGATTATCCTTTGCATGGAACTGAATGCATATCTGACAGCGCATAGAGAAAGGGACCTAAGGGTAAAAAAATCAATTTTCCTTTTTTTCTGTTTTTGATGTGAACAACATCTGAGCATCGAGTGAGACCGATCCCATGCCCCAAAAGTGTTCCCTCCCAGAGATATGTGCGTTTTATGAAAGTGAAGCCGACGATTCTAAGCGCAAAAAGAAAGGGACCTTATCTTTAAAGCAATTTAAATCCTTTCGAATTGGGCATAGGAATTTTTTTAATATATGAATCCTTGGGCATTTCAAAAGAAACCAATCAGTTTTTAGTCTAAAATCTCCAAGGAAACATGTCTTTGAGCAATGAGTCAGGAATTTTCAGTGAAGATAGTGAGGAGTTTAGATTTCATAATGATTTTGTAAATCGAGGATTCATCGTTATGTATAACGTCGAAAGTGTAGAAGAGTTAGGGGTTTAAATTGAAGATCGGTATTGAGGACGATAAAAGTATAGATCAAGATCTAGAAGATAGACATGATAACGTTGTTGTTGTGGTTGATTACAACGAAAAAGCTAATGATGCCGAATACATCCAAAACCATTTCTATTGGAAGACGAGGAAGATGCCAGTGGAGAAAACGATGCCGACAAAGGTCATGTTCAAATGTGGAGGCTGACGACTGTGTGGAAGATGCAAGTAAAGAACATCAAATTGAAGAGGAACAAGAATCTTTAAAATTTGAAAATGAAGAAAGAGAAGCTTACATCTCAGCTATGGCAGCCAAGTACATTCAAAATGCTCAACCATTTCTTTTAGAAGAAGACGATTGTTATGGGATTGAACAATTTTAAAGTTATTTGTTTTTAATGAGAAAAATTATCATCAAGTAGAAAACTTTATACTCGATGAAATAGACTATTTAACAATGTATGTAGTTTTTTTTTATGGATATATATTACCATACACGGACACTGCTACTTGTTAAAAGGCAAAAAAAGAAATGTGTCTCCCAGTTTTGGCCATAGTCATGCACTTTTTTAGCTACCCAAAGATTTGCAACCTCGGTGAAAGGTTTGCAAAAAAAAACCGATCATTATTGTTTTTTAATATGTTTAGCTCGTTTGTTTTATTTCGGTCTGTTGCTTTTACACATTGAACAGGCATTAAACCGGCTCAAGACCTCTTGCTTCTATATTTAAATAGAAGACAAGTGTTTAACAAAATGGCAAAGTGACATTGATTTTCGTGGCTGCACACTACTTTTATCATGATTTCGGGTCCGTGACAACCCTCTTCAGAAAGCCTTGCAGCAATTGTTGAAAGTAAAACCGAACTCTATAAGGCCAGGCTCTCCACAAACGAATGAGAACTACTGTTGTAAACCTTACTTTTCAAGTTTTCTTCACACAATTGCCCACGAAAATACAACTCACTCTTGCCAGCTCTAAAGAGACTCCACATCGAGAGCCATCAATATATTTCTTTTACAACAACGTGTGTGTGTGTGTGTTGTAAAAAGAGTTTAGTTGACTATGTCAACTTGTGTGCCGTGCCGTGCATGTACGTATGTTTAGCTCGTTTGTTTTATTTCGGTCTGTTGCTTTGACACATGGAACAGGGATTAAACCGGCTCAAGACCTCTTGCTTCTATATTTAAATAGAAGACAAGTTTTTAACAAAATGGCAAAGCGACATTGATTTTCGTGGCTGCACACTACTTTTATCATGATCTCGGGTCCGTGACAACACTCTTCAGAAAGCCTTGCTGCAATTGTTGAAAGTAAAACCGAACTCTATAAGGCCAGGCTCTCCACAAACGTATGAGAACTACTGTTGTAAACCTTACTTTTCAAGTTTTCTTCACACAATTGCCCACGAAAATACAACTCACTCTTGCCAGCTCTAAAGAGACTCCACATCGAGAGCCATCAATAGATTTCTTTTACAACAACGTTTGTGTGTGTGTGTGTGTTGTAAAAAGAGTTTAGTTGACTATGTCAACTTGTGTGCCGTGCCGTGCATGTACGTATGTTTAGCTCGTTTGTTTTATTTCGGTCTGTTGCTTTTACACATTGAACAGGAATTAAACCTGCTCAAGACCTCTTGCTTCTATATTTAAATAGAAGACAAGTTTTTACCAAAATGGCAAAGTGACATTAATTTTCGTGGCTGCACACTACTTTTATCATGATTTCGGGTCCGTGACAACCCTCTTCAGAAAGCCTTGCTGCAATTGTTGAAAGTAAAACCGAACTCTATAAGGCCAGGCTCTCCACAAACGAATAAGAACTACTGTTGTAAACCTTACTTTTCAAGTTTTCTTCACACAATTGCCCACGAAAACACAACTTACTCTTGCCAGCTCTTTTTTAGTATATATATATATATATATATATATATATATATATATATATATATATATATATATATATATATATATATATATATATATATATATATATATATATATATATATATATATATATATATATATATATATATATATATATATATATATATATATATATATATATATATATATATATATATATATATATAGTCATGCACTTTTTTAGCTACCCAAAGATTTGCAACCTCGGTGAAAGGTTTGCAAAAAAAAACCGATCATTATTGTTTTTTAATATGTTTAGCTCGTTTGTTTTATTTCGGTCTGTTGCTTTTACACATTGAACAGGCATTAAACCGGCTCAAGACCTCTTGCTTCTATATTTAAATAGAAGACAAGTGTTTAACAAAATGGCAAAGTGACATTGATTTTCGTGGCTGCACACTACTTTTATCATGATTTCGGGTCCGTGACAACCCTCTTCAGAAAGCCTTGCAGCAATTGTTGAAAGTAAAACCGAACTCTATAAGGCCAGGCTATCCACAAACGAATGAGAACTACTGTTGTAAACCTTACTTTTCAAGTTTTCTTCACACAATTGCCCACGAAAATACAACTCACTCTTGCCAGCTCTAAAGAGACTCCACATCGAGAGCCATCAATATATTTCTTTTACAACAACGTGTGTGTGTGTGTTGTAAAAAGAGTTTAGTTGACTATGTCAACTTGTGTGCCGTGCCGTGCATGTACGTATGTTTAGCTCGTTTGTTTTATTTCGGTCTGTTGCTTTGACACATGGAACAGGGATTAAACCGGCTCAAGACCTCTTGCTTCTATATTTAAATAGAAGACAAGTTTTTAACAAAATGGCAAAGCGACATTGATTTTCGTGGCTGCACACTACTTTTATCATGATCTCGGGTCCGTGACAACACTCTTCAGAAAGCCTTGCTGCAATTGTTGAAAGTAAAACCGAACTCTATAAGGCCAGGCTCTCCACAAACGTATGAGAACTACTGTTGTAAACCTTACTTTTCAAGTTTTCTTCACACAATTGCCCACGAAAATACAACTCACTCTTGCCAGCTCTAAAGAGACTCCACATCGAGAGCCATCAATAGATTTCTTTTACAACAACGTGTGTGTGTGTGTGTGTTGTAAAAAGAGTTTAGTTGACTATGTCAACTTGTGTGCCGTGCCGTGCATGTACGTATGTTTAGCTCGTTTGTTTTATTTCGGTCTGTTGCTTTTACACATTGAACAGGAATTAAACCTGCTCAAGACCTCTTGCTTCTATATTTAAATAGAAGACAAGTTTTTACCAAAATGGCAAAGTGACATTAATTTTCGTGGCTGCACACTACTTTTATCATGATTTCGGGTCCGTGACAACCCTCTTCAGAAAGCCTTGCTGCAATTGTTGAAAGTAAAACCGAACTCTATAAGGCCAGGCTCTCCACAAACGAATAAGAACTACTGTTGTAAACCTTACTTTTCAAGTTTTCTTCACACAATTGCCCACGAAAACACAACTTACTCTTGCCAGCTCTTTTTTAGTATATATATATATATATATATATATATATATATATATATATATATATATATATATATATATATATATATATATATATATATATATATATATATATATATATATATATATATATATATATATATATATATATATATATATATATATATATATATATATATATATATATATATATATATATACTAAAAAAGAGCTGGCAAGAGTAAGTTGTGTTTTCGTGGGCAATTGTGTGAAGAAAACTTGAAAAGTAAGGTTTACAACAGTAGTTCTTATTCGTTTGTGGAGAGCCTGGCCTTATAGAGTTCGGTTTTACTTTCAACAATTGCAGCAAGGCTTTCTGAAGAGGGTTGTCACGGACCCGAAATCATGATAAAAGTAGTGTGCAGCCACGAAAATTAATGTCACTTTGCCATTTTGGTAAAAACTTGTCTTCTATTTAAATATAGAAGCAAGAGGTCTTGAGCAGGTTTAATTCCTGTATTCCTGTTCAATGTGTAAAAGCAACAGACCGAAATAAAACAAACGAGCTAAACATACGTACATGCACGGCACGGCACACAAGTTGACATAGTCAACTAAACTCTTTTTACAACACACACACACACACGTTGTTGTAAAAGAAATCTATTGATGGCTCTCGATGTGGAGTCTCTTTAGAGCTGGCAAGAGTGAGTTGTATTTTCGTGGGCAATTGTGTGAAGAAAACTTGAAAAGCAAGGTTTACAACAGTAGTTCTCATTCGTTTGTGGAGAGCCTGGCCTTATAGAGTTCGGTTTTACTTTCAACAATTGCTGCAAGGCTTTCTGAAGAGGGTTGTCACGGACCCGAAATCATGATAAAAGTAGTGTGCAGCCACGAAAATCAATGTCACTTTGCCATTTTGTTAAACACTTGTCTTCTATTTAAATATAGAAGCAAGAGGTCTTGAGCCGGTTTAATGCCTGTTCAATGTGTAAAAGCAACAGACCGAAATAAAACAAACGAGCTAAACATATTAAAAAACAATAATGATCGGTTTTTTTTTGCAAACCTTTCACCGAGGTTGCAAATCTTTGGGTAGCTAAAAAAGTGCATGACTATGGCCAAAACTGGGAGACACATTTCTTTTTTTGCCTTTTAACAAGTAGCAGTGTCCGTGTATGGTAATATATATCCATAAAAAAAAACTACATACATTGTTAAGTAGTCTATTTCATCGAGTATAAAGTTTTCTACTTGATGATAATTTTTCTCATTAAAAACAAATAACTTTAAAATTGTTCAATCCCATAACAATCGTCTTCTTCTAAAAGAAATGGTTGAGCATTTTGAATGTACTTGGCTGCCATAGCTGAGATGTAAGCTTCTCTTTCTTCATTTTCAAATTTTAACGATTCTTGTTCCTCTTCAATTTGATGTTCTTTACTTGCATCTTCCACACAGTCGTCAGCCTCCACATTTGAACATGACCTTTGTCGGCATCGTTTTCTCCACTGGCATCTTCCTCGTCTTCCAATAGAAATGGTTTTGGATGTATTCGGCATCCATAGCTTTTTCGTTGTAATCAACCACAACAACAACGTTATCATGTCTATCTTCTAGATCTTGATCTATACTTTTATCGTCCTCAATACCGATCTTCAATTTAAACCCCTAACTCTTCTACACTTTCGACGTTATACATAACGATGAATCCTCGATTTACAAAATCATTATGAAATCTAAACTCCTCACTATCTTCACTGAAAATTCCTGACTCATTGCTCAAAGACATGTTTCCTTGGAGATTTTAGACTAAAAACTGATTGGTTTCTTTTGAAATGCCCAAGGATTCATATATTAAAAAATTCCTATGCCCAATTCGAAAGGATTTAAATTGCTTTAAAGATAAGGTCCCTTTCTATTTGCGCTTAGAATCGTCGGCTTCACTTTCATAAAACGCACATATCTCTGGGAGGGAACACTTTTGGGGCATGGGATCGGTCTCACTCGATGCTCAGATGTTGTTCACATCAAAAACAGAAAAAAAGGAAAATTGATTTTTTTACCCTTAGGTCCCTTTCTCTATGCGCTGTCAGATATGCATTCAGTTCCATGCAAAGGATAATCTTAATAAACACCTGTGACAGACTAGAGAAAATTTAAACACTCACGGTGTTAGCGGAAAGTGCAACTTTCAAACGTGACACAAGGTCACAAGCCACAATTTTCACATACATTCAAAATCAAGTACATAGTCACTCGAAAATTAAAAAGAGTGTGGACGGAAAAATTCCAAAGAAAGGCTCAGAACTCTAACGAAATCTAGCACGCACACTGCATTTGTAGAAGGGATTTTCTATGAGACAGAAAAAATAGGGTTCATAAAAAAAACTGTCGACAAAACATACGAAAACGTGCAACGCTAATACTGTAATTCTAAAACAACTTGAATACTTCTAAACTCAAGCATCATGCTAACGGAAAAACTCCAAAGACAGGCTCAGAAAATTGACGAATTTTAACAAGGAGAATTAACGATCGCTAAGATACCACATACATACACAAGCACCGTGTTGACAGAAATATTCCAAAGAAAGACTCAGAACTATGACGATCGCTAAAGCAATGACTTCACTATATATTTTATCATACAGCATATAACATAAAAAAGCCATACCCAAGCTAATAACATTTTTTTTTATCTAAGACTATTGGATTTTCCTATAACCAAATATAAGTATAAAAGATAATAAATTTTTATAAGCTTGGATATGATTACGTGATTTTACCCTTTTATACTTATATTTGGTTATAGGAAAATCCAATAGCTCAATATAATTAATTTTTATTACCATGGATATGAGTACGTGATGTGACTTTTTTTTATATTGGTGTAGAAAGATCCTTTGTAGCTTGCAGATAGACTTAGATAAAAAAAATGTTATTAGCTTGGGTATGGCTTTTTTATTTGATATGCTGTATGATTAAATATCTAGTGAAGTCATTGCTTTAGCGAGCGAAAATAATTTTTAATTTTATATTAAGTAGTCTATTTCATCGAGTATAAAGTTTTCGACTTGATGATAATTTTTCCTGTTTCCGCAATGCCAAACAGTAGAATACCAGCTAGGAAATCTACTCGATTTATGGCTAGAAGTGCTCACAGCAATGATTGAACGTCTAGCGTCAATACCAACTTCAACCCACTTAATCCAGGCGTGATTGTTAACCACACAACTTCACATCACCCTTGTACGCTAAAGAACACTTAATACTAAAATTAAAAATAATTTTCTTTTATATATGTATATATATATATATATATATATATATATATATATATATATATATATATATATATATATATATATATATATATATATATATATATATATATATATATATATATATATATATATATATATATATATATATATATATATATATATATATATATATATATATATATATATATATATATATATATATATATATATATATATATATATATATATATATATATATATATATATATATATACATATATAAAAGAAAATAAAAGAAAATTATTTTTAATTTTATATTAAGTAGTCTATTTCATCAAGCATAAAGTTTTCTACTTGATGATAATTTTTCTCATTTGGGGGCATGGGATCGGTCTCATTCGATGCTCAGATTTTGTCCACATCAAAAACAGAAAAAAAAGGAAAATTGATTTTTTTTACCCTTAGGTCCCTTTCTCTATGCGCTGTCAGATATGCATTCAGTTCCATACACAGTATAATCTTAATAAACACCTGTGACAGACTAGAGAAAATTTAAACACTCACGGTGTTAGCGGAAAGTGCAACTTTCAAACGTGACACAAGGTCACAAGCCACAATTTTCACATACATTCAAAATCAAGTACATAGTCACTCGAAAATTAAAAAGAGTGTGGACGGAAAAATTCCAAAGAAAGGCTCAGAACTCTAACGAAATCTAGCACGCACACAGCATTTGTAGTAGGGATTTTCTATGAGACAGAAAAAATAGGGTTCATAAAAAAAACTGTCGACAAAACATACGAAAACGTGCAACGCTAATACTGTAATTCTAAAACAACTTGAATACTTCTAAACTCAAGCATCATGCTAACGGAAAAACTCCAAAGAAAGGCTCAGAAAATTGACGAATTTTAACAAGGAGAATTAACGATCGCTAAGATACCACATACATACACAAGCACCGTGTTGACAGAAATATTCCAAAGAAAGACTCAGAACTATGACGATCGCTAAAGCAATGACTTCACTAGATATTTAATCATACAGCATATCAAATAAAAAAGCCATACCCAAGCTAATAACATTTTTTTATCTAAGGCTATCTGCAAACTACAAAGGATCTTTCTACACCCATATAAAAAAGGGTCACATCACGTACTCATATCCATGGTAATAAAAATTAATTATATTGAGCTATTGGATTTTCCTATAACCAAATATAAGTATAAAAGGGTAGAATCACGTAATCATATCCAAGTTTATAAAAACTGATTACATAGGATTTCCTATTACCAAACATAAAAAGGGTCACATCACGTACTCCTACCTAAGCTAATTAAAATTTATTATATAGGACTTCCTATATCAAAGCTCATTAACCTTAATTAATGTGCTTTGACTTTCCAATTATTATCCAGTATCTGTATTCCCCTACTACTTCCTAATATTCTTATTCCTAGTCTTTTTCGCTTATTTTAACTTTAAAAATACGTATGTAAACCTATATTTGTTTATATAAAAACTTAAAAATCATAATTTATAAAAAATTAAAATAAAAATTGGAAGCACCTTTTTTTTTTTTTTTTTTTTAAAAACCAACACTCAGGGATGCCCCCTATACATGCGGTGCATTGCGTTGGCGAGTGGAAATTAATGGATCGGAGGGGGGAAAGAGGGAGTAATGTTTGTTGACGCTTGCCTTGAACTTCTGGATGTCGCAATTAGTGGGAAATACATTTGCCGGAAGTCGATTCCACATACGGACTGTACGAGCGAAAAACGAATTTGATCTGTAGTGTATAGTGCGGTCAACTGGCCAATCGATAACAAACGGGTGTGAATTCCTAGAAAGTCGTGTATCCCTGCCGACCATCCTCACGTCAGGAATAAGGCGACGGATGTCTGATGAACACACACCATGAAAGTAACGATAGAACAGCGTCACGCAACCCACATTCCGACGATGCTCAAGGGAAACAATAGAGCCTCAAAAATTGATTTTTTTATCACAACAATATTGCCCACATGGTAGTGGATTGGCATTTTACACTCAAAAAAGCCATGTCTGTATCTACATGTTCCTCCAGTATATTCGGGTGTATTGTCTAGACAATCAGGAGAATTCTCTTCTTATCTTGTGGTATGATACTACTATTATATGCTGTAGTGGTTGAATGCGTTTCTGGGGACGATGAGGTG
Organism: Hydrotaea diabolus; assembly: GCA_963513945.1. Lineage (NCBI taxonomy): Eukaryota > Metazoa > Arthropoda > Insecta > Diptera > Muscidae > Hydrotaea > Hydrotaea diabolus. The sequence continues at coordinate 15,737,679 of OY740721.1, read as the reverse complement.
TATAGGCCAAGCACAGGTGGAAACATTAAGGGCATGAGAGGGGTCATGGTGTTTGTGGATACTACCGTTATTCGATGATGGTGTTGAACTTGTTGTTATGTTGTTCTTTACCGTACAAGGGTGATGTGAAGTTGTGTGGTTAACAATCACGCCTGGATTAAGTGGGTTGAAGTCGGTATTGACGCTAGACGTTCTATCATTGCTTTGAGCACTTCTAGCCATAAATCGAGTAGATGTCCTAGCTGGTATTCTACTGTTTGGCATTGCGAAAACAGGAAAAATTATCATCAAGTAAAAAACTTTATACTCGATGAAATAGACTACTTAATATAAAATTAAAAATTATTATATATATATATATATATATACATATATATATATATATATATATATGTATATATATATATATATATATATATGTTCGCTTAGTTGTTTTTGGTTTTTTCTTCGAATTTCTTTTCTTGCTCAGATTTAATGTGTTTGCTATTAGGATGTTTATAATGGAATTTGGGTAGTTGTTTAGCTTTAGCGTCTGCATTTTTTTGTATATGTTGACCTTTTTAAATTTTTCGTCGCTAAGTAGTAAAATTTTTTTTATAAAGTTTATAGCACAATTTATCTTCATTGTCTTTGGTTGTGTAGAGTTGTAATCATTCTTGCAGATGCCGTCTCCTTTGTTTACCAATTTGTAGTTAGTTTGCCATTCTTTCTGATGATTTTCATGTCTAGGTAGGCAATCTCTTGACTCTGATATTCTTTCTCGATGGTGATGTCATTTCTTTGAGGGTTTGCCATTTGTCCAGAATGTTCTTAATTGCTAAGTGTATAGTTATATTAGTAAATAATGATACCAAGTGAAACGATACATGTATATCGTCCTTATCTAGTTTTATATAGTTATATTAGTAAATAATGATACCAAGTGAAACGATACAAGTATATCGTCCTTATCTAGTTTTATGTCTTTTATTCTTTGTTTAAGTTCAATTGAGTTGTTGGTGGATGTTATTTGTCTGAGTATAGACCCAATGTATTTGGATAGTCTATAGCAAGGCACTTTCATTGAGGGCGATATGGGTCTTAGCGGGGTACCTACTTTGTGTATTTTTGGAAGCCCAAATAACACAGGTGTTGCTACTGAGTGACATGTTAATCTTCCGTTTTTCCCATTTTGAAATGTATTTGTTTTTGCATAGATCTTGTATTATGTTGTTGTTAGTTTTCTGGAGTTTTCGTGTTGGATCCGTTTTGATTGTTTTATATGTAGATTTGTCTTTTAGAAGTCTGTGCACTTTGTTCATGTATTCATTTTTGTATAATATCACTGTTTTTTTTCCTTTATCCGCAGTAGTAACCATTATTTTGTCCTCGTATTCCTTTAGAAATTTCCTTGTCTCGTCGTATATGCCTAAAATAAACTTTTCTCGTTCATTGTTTCTTGAATTCTTCTTTTAAAGTGCTATGCTATTTTCGCCCTAGTCATCTCTTTCTGATGATCATCATTTATTCTTTGAATCGATTGCTCAATATCTGCGATTAGTGGAATCGGCTCAAAATTGTGTTTATTGAATGGAAGTGCAAATTTATTTCCTAACGAATGAATCCATTTGTTTTCCTTCTTGAATTTTACTTCCGTATAATGTAAAAACCAGTCTTCGTTAAATTGTAAATTGAATTTTTTAAATTTGGCTGATTTAAGGTAATCTATTTTCGATAAATGCGTCCGTTTTGTTTTATGATGCGGTATCAATTCCATTGCTCTTTTATAAATTTTGATAGTTCTGTTTTATCCAGTGTATTGCTTATCTCTTTCTCTAACCTGGTGATGTCTTGCTTTGTCAGTCTCATATGGGTGTGAGTCTCTTTGATTTCTACATTGAGCTATTTTATGTTTAAGTTGTATTGTAGTTTCTCTGCTTCAAGTTTTGTTTGTGTTGATTTAAAAATGCTCTTAATCGGTTTGGCTGAGTTGAGTAGGTGTGTTGGTGTTATGCTCAGCTGTCGACATTTTTGAAGAAAGTTCGTTCTATATATATATATATATATATATATATATATATATATATATATATATATATATATATATATATATATATATATATATATATATATATATATATATATATATATATATAATGTTCGCTTTGTTGTTTTTGGTTTTTTCTTCGAATTTCTTTTCTTGCTCAGATTTAATGTGTTTGTTATTAGGATGTTTATAATGGTATTTGGGTAGTTGTTTAGCTTTAGCGTCTGCATTTTTTTGTATATGTTGTATATATATATATATATATATATATATATATATATATATATATATATATATATATATATATATATATATATATATATATATATATATATATATATATATATATATATATATATATTTATATTAAAAATATATATATATATTATAAAAAAGAAAATAATTTTTAATTTTATATTAAGTAGTCTATTTCATCGAGTATAAAGTTATCTACTTGATGATAATTTTTCTCATTAAAAACAATAATGATCAGTTTTTTTTTTGCAAAAATTTCACTGAGGTTGCAAATCTTTGGGTACCTAAAAAAAGTGCATGACTATGGGCAAAACTGAGAGACACATTTCTTTTTTTGACTTTTAACAAGTAGTTGTGTCCGAGTATGGTAATATATCCATAAAAAATTACAAACATTGTTATGCCTCTAGCTGACTACACCTTAACTGTAGATACTTTCTTAAGTCCGCAATGCCAAACAGTAAAATACCAGCTAGGACATCTACTCGATTTATGGCTAGAAGTGCTCAAAGCAATAATAGAACGTCTAGCGTCAATACCGACTTCAACCCACTTAATCCAAGCGTGATTGTTAACCACACAACTTCACATTACCCTTGTACGGTAAAGAACAACAGAACAACAAGTTCAACACCATCATCGAATAACGGTAGTATCCACAAACACCATTACCCCTCTCATGCCCTTAATGTTTCCACCTGTGCTTGGCCTATACACCTCATCGTCCCCAGAAACGCACTCAATCACTACAGCATAGAATAGTAGTATCACACCACAAGATAAGGAGAGAATTCTCCTGATTGTCTAGACAATACACCCGAATCCCTACACTGGAGGAACATGTAGATACAGACATGGCTTTTTTTGAGTGTGAAATACCAATCCACTACCATGTGGGCAATATTGTTATGATAAAAAAATCAGTTTTTGAGGCGGATTCTGTAAAAAAAAGTTTTCGCACCGGAAGTGATTTTTAAGGTGCTTCCAATTTTTATTTTAATTTTTTATAAATTATGATTTTTAGGTTTTTATATAAACAAATATAGGTTTACATACGTATTTTTAAAGTTAACACAAGCGAAAAAGATTAGGAATTAGAATATTGGGAAGTAGTAGGGGAATGCAGATACTGCATAATAATTGACAAGTCAAAGCACATTAATTAAGTTTAATGAGCTTTGATATACGAAGTCCTATATAATAAATTTTAATTAGCTTGGGTAGGAGTACGTAATGGGACCCTTTTTATGTTTGGTAATAGGAAATCATATGTAATAAATTTTTATAAGCTTGGATATGATTACGTGATTTTACCCTTTTATACTTATATTTGGTTATAGGAAAATCCAATAGCTCAATATAATTAATTTTTTTTACCATGGATATGAGTACGTGATATGACCCTTTTTTATATTGGTGTAGAAAGATCCTTTGTAGCTTGCAGATAGACTTAGATAAAAAAAATGTTATTAGCTTGGGTATGGCTTTTTTTATTTGATATGCTGTATGATTGAATATCTAGAGAAGTCATTGCTTTAGCGATCGTCATAGTTCTGAGTCTTTCTTTGGAATATTTCTGTCAACACGGTGCTTGTGTATGTATGTGGTATCTTAGCTATCGTTAATTCTCCTTGTTAAAATTCGTCAATTTTCTGAGCCTTTCTTTGGAGTTTTTCCGTTAGTATGATGCTTGAGTTTAGAAGTATTCAAGTTGTTTTAGAATTATAGTATTAGCGTTGCACGTATGTTTTGTCGACATTTTTTTATGAACCCTATTTTTTCTGTCTCATAGAAAATCCCTACTACAAATGCTGTATGCGTGCTAGATTTCGTTAGAGTTCTGAGCCTTTCTTTGGAATTTTTCCATCCACAGTCTTTTTAATTTTCGAGTGACTATGTACTTGATTTTGAATGTATGTGAAAATTGTGGCTTGTGACCTTGTGCCACGTTTGAAAGTTGCACTTTCCGCTAACACCGTGAGTGTTTAAATTTTCTCTAGTCTGTCACAGGTGTTTATTAAGATTATACTGTGCATGGAACTGAAGGCATATCTGACAGCGCATAGAAAAAGGGACCTAAGGGTAAAAAAAAACAATTTTCCTTTTTTTTCTTTTTTTGATGTGGACAAAATCTGAGCATCGAATGAGACCGATCCCATGCCCCAAAATGAGAAAAATTATCATCAAGTAGAAAACTTTATGCTAATAGGAAATCATATGTAATAAATTTTTATAAGCTTGGATATGATTACGTGATTTTACCCTTTTATACTTATATTTGGTTATAGGAAAATCCAATAGCTCAATATAATTAATTTTTATTACCATGGATATGAGTACGTGATGTGACCCTTTTTTATATTGGTGTAGAAAGATCCTTTGTAGCTTGCAGATAGTCTTAGATAAAAAAAATGTTATTAGCTTGGGTATGGCTTTTTTATGTTATATGCTGTATGATAAAATATATAGTGAAGTCATTGCTTTAGCGATCGTCATAGTTCTGAGTCTTTCTTTGGAATATTTCTGTCAACACGGTGCTTGTGTATGTATGTGGTATCTTAGCGATCGTTAATTCTCCTTGTTAAAATTCGTCAATTTTCTGAGCCTGTCTTTGGAGTTTTTCCGTTAGCATGATGCTTGAGTTTAGAAGTATTCAAGTTGTTTTAGAATTACAGTATTAGCGTTGCACGTTTTCGTATGTTTTGTCGACAGTTTTTTTTATGAACCCTATTTTTTCTGTCTCATAGAAAATCCCTACTACAAATGCTGTGTGCGTGCTAGATTTCGTTAGAGTTCTGAGCCTTTCTTTGGAATTTTTCCGTCCACACTCTTTTTAATTTTCGAGTGACTATGTACTTGATTTTGAATGTATGTGAAAATTGTGGCTTGTGACCTTGTGTCACGTTTGAAAGTTGCACTTTCCGCTAACACCGTGAGTGTTTAAATTTTCTCTAGTCTGTCACAGGTGTTTATTAAGATTATACTGTGCATGGAACTGAATGCATATCTGACAGCGCATAGAGAAAGGGACCTAAGGGTAAAAAAAATCAATTTTCCTTTTTTTTTTTCTTTTTTTGATGTGGACAAAATCTGAGCATCGAATGAGACCGATCCCATGCCCCCAAATGAGAAAAATTATCATCAAGTAGAAAACTTTATGCTTGATGAAATAGACTACTTAATATAAAATTAAAAATAATTTTCTTTTATTTTCTTTTATATATGTATATTTATATATATATATATATATATATATATATATATATATATATATATATATATATATATATATATATATATATATATATATATATATATATATATATATATATATATATATATATATATATATATATATATATATATATATATATATACACCTCATCGTCCCCAGAAATGCATTCAACCACTACAGCATAGAATAGTAGTATCATACCACAAGATTGCTTGTCTAGACAAAACACCCGAATCCCTACACTGGAGGAACATGTAGATACAGACATAGCTTTTTTTGAGTGTAAAATGCCAATCCACTACCATGTGGGCAATATTGGTGTGATAAAAAAATCCGTTTTTGAGGCTGAGTCGGTAAAAAAAAGTTTTCGCACCGGAAGTGGATTTTAAGGTGCTTCCATTTTTTATATTTTTTTAAATTATGATTTTTAAGTTTTTATATAAACAAATATAGGTTAACATACGTATTTTTAAAGTTAAAACAAGCGAAAAAGACTAGGAATTAGAATATGGGGAAGTAGTAGGGGAATGCAGATACTGGATAATAATTGACAAGTCAAAGCACATTAATTAAGTTTAATGAGCTTTGATATACGAAGTCCTATATAATAAATTTTAATTAGCTTGGGTAGGAGTACGTAATGGGACCCTTTTTATGTTTGGTAATAGGAAATCATATGTAATAAATTTTTATAAGCTTGGATATGATTACGTGATTTTACCCTTTTCTACTTATATTTGGTTATAGAAAAATCCAATAGCTCAATATAATTAATTTTTATTACCATGGATATGAGTACGTGATGTGACCCTTTTTTATATGCGTGTAGAAAAATCCTTTGTAGTTTGCAGATAGTCTTAGATAAAAAAAATGTTATTAGCTTGGGTATGGCTTTTTTATGTTATATGCTGTATGATTAAATATATAGTGAAGTCATTGCTTTAGCGATCGTCATAGTTCTGAGTCTTTCTTTGGAATATTTCTGTCAACACGGTGCTTGTGTATGTATGTGGTATCTTAGCGATCGTTAATTCTCCTTGTTAAAATTCGTCAATTTTCTGAGCCTTTCTTTGGAGTTTTTCCGTTAGCATGATGCTTGAGTTTAGAAGTATTCAAGTTGTTTTAGAATTATAGTATTAGCTTTGCACGTTTTCGTATGTTTTGTCGACATTGTTTTTTATGAACCCTATTTTTTCTGTCTCATAGAAAATCCCTACTACAAATGCTGTGTGCGTGCTAGATTTCGTTAGAATTCTGAGCCTTTATTTGGAATTTTTCCGTCCACACGGTGCTTATGTGCATGCGTGCGTTTGTGCGTGTGTGTGTGTTTGATATTCCAGAGATCTTTATTTTTTCTTTTTAATTTTAATTCTTTAGAGTTCTGAACCTTTTTTCCGTCAAAAAATATTTGTGTGGTGTAGGGGTACGTGGGTGTGACGATTTGTTTCCCTCTTTTTAAGTTTCGAGTGACAATGTACTTGATTTTGAATGTATGTGAAAATTGTGGCTTGTGACCTTGTGTCACGTTTGAAAGTTGCACTTTCCGCTAACACCGTGAGTGTTTAAATTTTCTTTAGTCTGTCACAGGTGTTTATTAAGATTATCCTTTGCATGGAACTAAATGCATATCTGACAGCGCATAGAGAAAGGGACCTAAGGGTAAAAAAATCAATTTTCCTTTTTTTCTGTTTTTGATATGAACAACACCTGAGCATCGAGTGAGACCGATCCCATGCCCCAAAAGTGTTCCCTCCCAGAGATATGTTTGTTTTATGAAAGTGGAGCCGACGATTCTAAGTGCAAATAGAAAGGGACCTAATCTTTAAAGTGGCTATCCTGAACAAAACATTCCATCAACTTATCACTTTTTTTGATGTGGACAACATCTGCGCATTGAGTGAGACCGATCCCATGCCCCAAAAGTGTTCCCTTCCAGAGATGTGCGCGTTTTATGAAAGTGAATTCTAAGCGAAAGATGATTCTAAGCGCAAATAGAAAGGGACCTAATCTTTAAAATAGCTATCCTGAACAATACTGCTTTTTAGCCCTAGGTCCCTTTCTATTTTGCTCGTCACATATGATAATAAACATGTTTAAATTATGACCACTCGTTTGTATCGAAAAGGTTCAATGGGTGGAATTTAATATTTACCTGTTAACAATTTAAATCCTTTCGAATTGCGCATAGGAATTTTTTAATATATGAATCCTTGGGCATCTCAAAAGAAACCAATCAGTTTTTAGTCTAAAGTCTCCAAGGAAACATGTCTTTGAGCAATAAGTCAGGATTTTTCAGTGAAGATAGTGAGGAGTTTAGATTTCATAATGAATTTTTAAATCGAGGATTCATCGTTATGTATAACGTCGAAAGTGTAGAAGAGTTAGGGGTTTAAATTGAAGATCGGTATTGAGGACGATAAAAGTATAGATCAAGATCTAGGAGATAGACATGATAACGTTGTTGTTGTGTTTGATTACAACGAAAAAGCTATGGATGCCGAATACATCCAAAACCATTTCTATTGGAAGACGAGGAAGATGCCAGTGGAGAAAACGATGCCGACAAAGGTCAGGTTCAAATGTTGTGCATATTGGAATCATTGAGGTATCCGAATCAACACAATATTGTGCTGGCGACTGTGTGGAAGATGCAAGTAAAGAACATCTAATTGAAGAGGAACAGGAATCGTTAAAATTTGAAAATGAAGAAAGAGAAGCTTACATCCATGAGCTATATCAGCCCAACGAAGAAGCTATGGCAGCCAAGTACATTCAAAATGCTCGACCATTTCTTTAAGAAGAAGACGATTGTTATGGGATTCAACAATTTTAAAGTTATTTGTTTTTAATGAGAAAAATTATCATCAAGTAGAAAACTTTATACTCGATGAAATAGACTACTTAACAATGTATGTAGTTTTTTTTATGGATATATATTACCATACACGGACACTGCTACTTGTTAAAAGGCAAAAAAGAAATGTGTCTCCCAGTTTTGGCCATAGTCATGCACTTTTTTTAGCTACCTAAAGATTTGCAACCTCGGTGAAAGTTTTGCAAAAAAAACCGATCATTATTGTTTTTTAATATGTTAAGCTCGTTTGTTTTATTTCGGTCTGTTGCTTTTACACATTGAACAGGGATTAAACCGGCTCAAGACCTCTTGCTTCTATATTTAAATAGAAGACAAGTTTTTAACAAAATGGAAAAGTGACATTGATTTTCGTGGCTGCACACTACTTTTATCATGATTTCGGGTCCGTGACAACCCTCTTCAGAAAGCCTTGCTGCAATTGTTGAAAGTAAAACCGAACTCTATAAGGCCAGGCTCTCAACAAACGAATGAGAACTACAGTTGTACCTTACTTTTCAAGTTTTCTTCACACAATTGCCCACGAAAATACAACGAAATTAGTGACCGGAATTTTCACCTGGAAGGTCCTGCTAACTCTCTTCACAGGAACTGGTATTATTTTATAGAGTTGTAAAGTTTTTCTGTGGTATAATGGTATTTGAGCATGAACCACCAACTTGTTGTCAATAAAAATACCCTTAGCACGCATTAGGTGAAAAATGGCCTTAACATCCATCTTCTTGTTCCTAGGTAAAACAAGGTCGTCGGATAAACGATTTTTTATCTGGATAATTTCTTTTTGAAGTTGTACGGGCTTTATCAACTCTGGATTTGCTTTTCCGTGGTTGACATCCATTAAGAGCTGAAGTACTTTCATCTGTATCCGTTGACTGTCTTCTATTATTGAGGAGAGCTCTCGTGCTAATATGAAGAATTTAATAGATTCCTTATAGAGAAAGTAGTTTTGCTTTACGGTAGCTGTTATATTGTCCACCTGCAGCTTAATATTCTTAAATTTCTGCTTAACTTCGGCCATGGATGTGTTTAAAATATTTAGTGTGGAATCAATCACTGAGGTCTGATGTTTCAACAGCATTCCCTGATTCTGTTGGTTGGCCAGTATGTTTCTCATGTTTGTCTCCATGATCTGGCGGTCGTCTTCGTCCATTAACCCGAACAGGACATTATATAGGGGGAGGCATAAATAGCTGATTGTTTGCCTTTATTTCATCTAAATCTTTTGCCATGCGTTGCATAACGTTTTGACATGGCCCTTTGAATGTATCCAATATTGTACAGATGCTTTTCATGTTGTCGATCATTCCAGATGCATTGTCAATACTTGTAAAATAAGTTTCTATTTCAAAGTAGATCACCATGTTCCATGTTGAAGTGACCGCATTTACTTGACCTAGATTTTCAAGATATATTCCTGTGCCATTAGTCAATTCTTTAACGGTTGAATTTGACACTCTGGTAACTGCCGCCGAGGCTATATGCATCATTGTCAACATCATCGCTAAAATGGTTCCTTTTGGTGCTGATTTCTTTCGATTCTTCGGCCGCTCTCTTTTGGTCACGTCTTCTTTTTTCTGATTTGCTAATATTTTGTCTTTTATGATCACATTCTCCTCCGCTAACAGTGGACATATTTTTTTGACAGGCCGCTTGAAGGTTCCGTTTTCAGTTTCCACTGTTACCACTCGTACTCTGTTATCGATGCCTTTGTGGACTTCCATTATTTTTGTCATTGGCCATTTTGCGGGGTGGCTCAGTTCATCCTTGATCAATACAACCTGGCCTTCTTTGATATCTGGCCCAGGTTTCTGCCATTTGTTTCTTTGTTGAAGCGTGTTTAAGTACTCCTCCTTCCACCTTCTCCAAAAGTCACCTCGAAGCTTCTGCAATAGCTTCCATCTATTCAACGCCCCAATCCTATGTTCTGCTAGTGTTTCTGGTACAGCTAGCATTGGCCTTCCTATTAAAAAGTGCGCTGGAGTTAGAACTTCAAATTCATCGTCTACTACTGTAAATAACGGTCTGGAGTTTAAAACCGCTTCTAGTTGGCTTAACAATGTTGAAAACTCTTCATAGGGCAGGTTGTTATCGCCCATCACTCTTTTTAGATGATATTTCACCGATTTGACACCAGCCTCCCAAATTCCTCCCATGTGAGGAGCTGCCGGCGGAATAAAATGCCATTTTATGACTTCATTCTCCAATACCGAGGCAACGTTAACGTTATCTTGAAGCGCCGTTTTGTAGTCCTTATCTAATATTCTTGCTGCGCCTATGAAATTTGAACCATTATCCGAATATAAATGTTCGCTTTTGCCTCGTCTCGCAAAAAACCTTCTTAACGCTGCTAAAAAGGCTTCTGAAGTTAAGTCGCTGACTGCTTCGAGATGAATGGCTTTTGTGGCCATACAAACAAATACAGCAATGTATGCCTTATATGTTTTTTGCCCACGTCCTCTAGAGCATCTTAATTTAAATGGCCCCGCATAACCCAATCCAGTGTGGACGAACGGTCCACATTCCGTCACTCTACACTTAGGTAAATTCCCCATCAACTGCATAGATGTCTGCTGACGATACCGTATACACGTGACACAAGTCCGCAAATGTTTCTTCAGTGCCTTTTTCAAATTGAAAATCCAGAACGCCCGTGTGATATGTGTGTGCATTCTTTTATTAATAGCTCAACTACATGAGATCTTTCCAAAATTATTGGGTGTCGTGCCTCGAACCGTAGCTGTGATTTTTGGATTCGACTCGCAGCATCCCGTTCTTATCCAAAAATGGATATAAACTTATCAGCTTGCTCTTTGTTGGTAGTTCCTTCTGATTTTTTAGAATCCTTATTTCGTCTGGAAATTGAATCTGCTTTAATTCAGTACACGTGAGGTAGTGGGGTTGTTTTTCTTTGGTTCTCAACTTATTGACAAATCGAAGAACGTATTCTAGCACTCTTTCCAATTTCCCATGCTTCGCTGTCGTAGCAAAAACAAGTGTATCGTTTTCTACCATAGTCGGCTGCGCCGGCCATTTGTCTTCTGGCTTCGATAAACACCTCGGCCCCTTCCACTTCGCCACTTTGTAGTTGGAAGGTTTTCCCGAATTTCATTCACACGGGTCCTTATAAATTTCACTTTATTTCGGTTATTTTGTATCCATGCTATTGTGATTGTTGAATCTGTCCATGCATACACCGGTGCTTGTAACCGCAATATTCTTTGAACCTTGGCGAGCAATTTTGATAGTAAATGAGCTGCGCTTAACTCTAATTTGGGAATCGTCTTCTTGTTTTTTAATGGATTGACTCGTGTTTTCGCTGATAGTAATGTAACTTTGTCCCCACTTTTGATGTAAGTCACCGCCGCAAATGCTTTACCAGATGCGTCCGCAAATCCATGTATTTCCATTTCAGCTTCGTCAGTGCTCTGAAGCCAACGGGGTACTCTTATATCTTCCATTTTCACCAGTTGCTCCGCGTAATTTTTCCATTCATCTGCTAGATTACTGACAATGTCCTCGTCCCAGTCGATTTTGTTCTGCCACAGTTGTTGCACCATTAACTTTCCTATCACTGTCACTGGCGATAGCCAACCAATTGGATGAAATATTTTTGCCAGTCTGGAAAGTATTCCACGTTTTGTAATTTTGTTTTCTTTTTCTGTGTTCATTATAAATTTGAACACGTTCTTCCTCGGGTCCCATTGCAATCCTAACGTTTTAACTAATTCATCTTCTTGAATGCGAATCACTTGTTGCTCTCCGCTGTCTATCTCGTCCACAATTGCATTATTGTTGGAAACCCATTTTCTTAGTTTCAATCCATACCGGTTTAATGCTGTGCTGATGGCTTCACGAATTTGTTTGCACTCCGGTATGGTGTGTGCTTCAGTCATCAGGTCGTCCATATAAAAGTCTTCAGATATAATACGGGCTATCCTTCTGTTTGAACATCTATCTGCTACTTCTTTTAATGTTCTAGTTGCCAAAAACGGTGCTGCTGCGGTGCCGTATGTAACAGTTGTCAGTTTATATTCCTTAATAGGCTGATCTGCAGACTCTCTCCATAAAATGTATTGGTACTGTTGATCCTTTTCGGCTACTAGTACTTGTCGATACATCTTTTCGATATCCGCCGTCATCACATATCTCCAGCGTCTCCAGTTTAGAATTAAGTCATATAGATCCCTTTGTACCCTAGGACCTATATACATAATATCGTTTAGACTTACTCCAGTTGACGATCGGGCTGAGGCGTCAAATACAACCCTCAACTTTGTTGTTAAGCTAGACTCCCGAATGACGTCTTGGTGTGGCAAATAATATGCTCCTTTTTCTTTGGCTAGTTTCATATGCCCAAGACGTTCATATTCCTTCATGAACTCCACATAACCAATTTTTAATTTTTCATTGGCTTTCATTTTACGCTCCATCGACAGAAGTCTTGCTACTGCCAGCTTTCGAGACTCTCCTAACGGTTGAGCATCCTTTTTAAATGGAATCGATACCACGAATCTTCCGTTGACATCTTGATTTGTCGTCTCTTTGTAGAACTGCTCGCAAAATTTATTTTCCGCCGCTGTTGCATCTTCTTCCTCTTCTTCCATTTCCCAGAACCGTTCGATTTCCTTCAAGCTAGCTGTTGTTGTTGTTGCTGCGAAAATTTGTTGCGGTTTTGATGTTGTTACCATCCCAGATATTATCCAGCCAAACGCAGTGTTCTGGCCTAGTATACCATCTTTTTAATTATTCCATCCTCAATAATTGCTGGATACGAGTCAACGCCCAATATTATATCGATTCTACCAGTCTTATTAAAGTTTGGATCTGCAAAAATACAATTTTCCCAACCTTTCACCTCAAACCCGAACGATTCGTCTGGAAGTGCCTTAGTAAGTTTTGGTAGAACTAGAGCTTCAGCTTGGATAGAAAAAAGACTCGAGAATCTTGGTGCCACCTGCAGATTCACTTTATGTTTCCATATGCAGACTCTTCCTCCGGATATACCTGTAACCTCTGTTGTTGCCTTCATCTTCGGGATCCGCAAAAGTTGAGCTGCCTCTTCCGATATCAAAGTACTTTGAGAAGCGCTATCAATCAATGCTCGAAGTAACTCATATTGACCATTGAAGGATTTTACTTTAATCAGAGCTGTTGTTAATAGCTTTTTTTGACCGGAAACTGGTTGAATAAGATGGGTAGCTGCTTTCTCGCCATAGTGCAGCATGCTATTGTGGCTTTTTCCACATTGCCGGCATGTCCAATCTTTCAAACATTTTATATGTTGAGGGTGAATTAGACATCTAGTACACATCTGCTTCTTTTTTACTAGAGTCCAACGGCCGGAAACGTCCATTTCTTTGAACTTAGCGCATTTAAATATGCCATGATTATCACTGTCACAGCACATACATTTATGTCCATTTTGGTTTGGTTTGGTTAGCCAAGTTTTATTTTGGATGTTTACCTTACTGTGGTTCTTAGTGTAAGGTTTTTTTTCTTTATAGAATATGGAACTTTGTACTTGTTCCAAATATTCTTAAACATCAGACAGTTGCTGAATTTCTTTGGCCTTTTTAATTCCCTTTCCTTCCCTTTCGAATTTTCGCAGTATAATGTGGGCGAAAATTGGTGATATTTCTGAATCGTCCCCAATATACAATATATTTTTTATAATGTGCACCGCTTCATTTATGCTGTCAACAATTTTTTTTACAACGGTGTCTGAATTTTCCACAAACGTCGGGAGATCCAACAGCAAGTCTAGCGCCTCATTAAAAATTTTGCGTTTATTTTCGTACCGTTTAATTAGCAGTTCAAACGCTGCATGATAATTGTCCGGTCCACCGGACAATAAGTGGGAAACCACTGCTCTGGCTTCGCCTTCCAAGCTCATTCGCAGGTAGTTAAATTTGATGGTATCCGAAAGCTCATCCCGGTTATGGATCATCTCCTTAAACATTTCAACAAAATGTTGCCAATTTTTTCCTGCTCCATCGAATTTTGGTATGGACGGTCTTTGTGGTTCGAGTATGGAACACTTCGTCTTCGATTTATTCTCAATCGTTTCAGCCATATCCAGTAACATCACATTTACTGCGTACTCCAAATCCAGAAATGTTTTATCTGCACTATGTTTTGTGGGGTAACGTTTGGCAAGGCTGTCGTTTTTGCCCTCCGCTATATATATAGTTGAGGGTTGTATTTGACGCCTCAGCCCGATCGTCAACTGGAGTAAGTCTAAACGATATTATGTATATAGGTCCTAGGGTACAAAGGGATCTTTATGACTTGATTCTAAACTGGAGACGCTGGAGATATGTGATGACGGCGGATATCGAAAAGATGTATCGACAAGTACTAGTAGCCGAAAAGGATCAACAGTACCAATACATTTTATGGAGAGAGTCTGCAGATCAGCCTATTAAGGAATATAAACTGACAACTGTTACATACGGCACCGCAGCAGCACCGTTTTTGGCAACTAGAACATTAAAAGAAGTAGCAGATAGATGTTCAAACAGAAGGATAGCCCGTATTATATCTGAAGACTTTTATATGGACGACCTGATGACTGAAGCACACACCATACCGGAGTGCAAACAAATTCGTGAAGCCATCAGCACAGCATTAAACCGGTATGGATTGAAACTAAGAAAATGGGTTTCCAACAATAATGCAATTGTGGACGAGATAGACAGCGGAGAGCAACAAGTGATTCGCATTCAAGAAGATGAATTAGTTAAAACGTTAGGATTGCAATGGGACCCGAGGAAGAACGTGTTCAAATTTATAATGAACACAGAAAAAGAAAACAAAATTACAAAACGTGGAATACTTTCCAGACTGGCAAAAATATTTCATCCAATTGGTTGGCTATCGCCAGTGACAGTGATAGGAAAGTTAATGGTGCAACAACTGTGGCAGAACAAAATCGACTGGGACGAGGACATTGTCAGTAATCTAGCAGATGAATGGAAAAATTACGCGGAGCAACTGGTGAAAATGGAAGATATAAGAGTACCCCGTTGGCTTCAGAGCACTGACGAAGCTGAAATGGAAATACATGGATTTGCGGACGCATCTGGTAAAGCATTTGCGGCGGTGACTTACATCAAAAGTGGGGACAAAGTTACATTACTATCAGCGAAAACACGAGTCAATCCATTAAAAAACAAGAAGACGATTCCCAAATTAGAGTTAAGCGCAGCTCATTTACTATCAAAATTGCTCGCCAAGGTTCAAAGAATATTGCGGTTACAAGCACCGGTGTATGCATGGACAGATTCAACAATCACAATAGCATGGATACAAAATAACCGAAATAAAGTGAAATTTATAAGGACCCGTGTGAATGAAATTCGGGAAAACCTTCCAACTACAAAGTGGCGAAGTGGAAGGGGCCGAGGTGTTTATCGAAGCCAGAAGACAAATGGCCGGCGCAGCCGACTATGGTAGAAAACGATACACTTGTTTTTGCTACGACAGCGAAGCATGGGAAATTGGAAAGAGTGCTAGAATACGTTCTTCGATTTGTCAATAAGTTGAGAACCAAAGAAAAACAACCCCACTACCTCACGTGTACTGAATTAAAGCAGATTCAATTTCCAGACGAAATAAGGATTCTAAAAAATCAGAAGGAACTACCAACAAAGAGCAAGCTGATAAGTTTATATCCATTTTTGGACAAGAACGGGATGCTGCGAGTAGGTGGTAGAATCCAAAAATCACAGCTGCCGTTCGAGGCACGACACCCAATAATTTTGGAAAGATCTCGTGTAGTTGAGCTATTAATAAAAGAAGCTCATGAAGTAACGCTCCATGGAGGGATCAATTTAATGCACACACATATCACACGGGAGTTCTGGATTTTCAATTTGAAAAAGGCACTGAAGAAACATTTGCGGACTTGTGTCACGTATATACGGTATCGTCAGCAGACATCTATGCAGTTGATGGGGAATTTACCTAAGTGTAGAGTGACGGAATGTGGACCGTTCGTCCACACTGGATTGGATTATGCGGGGCCATTTAAATTAAGATGCTCTAGAGGACGTGGGCAAAAAACATATAAGGCATACATTGCTGTATTTGTTTGTATGGCCACAAAAGCCATTTATCTCGAAGCAGTCAGCGACTTAACTTCAGAAGCCTTTTTAGCAGCGTTAAGAAGGTTTTTTGCGAGACGAGGCAAAAGCGAACATTTATATTCGGATAATGGTTCAAATTTCATAGGCGCAGCAAGAATATTAGATAAGGACTACAAAACGGCGCTTCAAGATAACGTTAACGTTGCCTCGGTATTGGAGAATGAAGGCACAAAATGGCATTTTATTCCGCCGGCAGCTCCTCACATGGGAGGAATTTGGGAGGCTGGTGTCAAATCGGTGAAATATCATCTAAAACGGGTGATGGGCGATAACAACCTGCCCTATGAAGAGTTTTCAACATTGTTAAGCTAAATAGAAGCGGTTTTAAACTCCAGACCGTTATTTACAGTAGCAGACGATGAAGTTGAAGTTCTGACTCCAGCGTACTTTTTAATAGGAAGGCCAATGCTAGCTGTACCAGAAACACTAGCAGAACATAGGATTGGGGCGTTGGATAGATGGAAGCTATTGCAGAAGCTTCGAGGTGACTTTTGGAGAAGGTGGAAGGAGGAGTACTTAAACACGCTTCAACAAAGAAACAAATGGCAGAAACCTGGGCCAGATATCAAAGAAGGCCAGGTTGTATTGATCAAGGATGAACTGAGCCACCCTGCAAAATGGCCAATGGCAAAAATAATGGAAGTCCACAAAGGCATCGATAACAGAGTACGAGTGGAAACTGAAAATGAAATCTTCAAGCGGCCTGTCACAAAAATATGTCCACTGTTAGCGGAGGAGAATGTGATCATAAAAGACAAAATATTAGCAAATCAGAAAAAAGAAGACGTGACCAAAAGAGAGCGGCCGAAGAATCGAAAGAAATCAGCACCAAAAGGAACCATTTTAGCGATGATGTTGACAATGATGCATATAGCCTCGGCGGCAGTTACCAGAGTGTCAAATTCAACCGTTAAAGAATTGACTAATGGCACAGGAATATATCTTGAAAAATAGGTCAAGTAAATGCGGTCACTTCAACATGGAACATGGTGATCTACTTTGAAATGGAAACTTATTTTACAAGTATTGACAATGCATCTGGAATGATCGACAACATGAAAAGCATCTGTACAATATTGGATACATTCAAAGGGCCATGTCAAAACGTTATGCAACGCATGGCAAAATATTTAGATGAAATAAAGGCAAACAATCAGCTATTTATACCTCAAACCCAACATCGAGCGAAAAGGGCTCCTTTGGAATTCATTGGATCCCTATATAATGTCCTGTTCGGGTTAATGGACGAAGACGACCGCCAGATCATGGAGACAAACATGAGAAACATACTGGCCAACCAACAGAATCAGGGGATGCTGTTGAAACATCAGACCTCAGTGATTGATTCCACACTAAATATTTCAAACACATCCATGGCCGAAGTTAAGCAGAATTTTAAAAATATTAAGCTGCAGGTGGACAATATAACAGCTACCGTAAAGCAAAACTACTCTCTCTATAAGGAATCTATTAAATTCTTAATATTAGCACGAGAGCTCTCCTCAATAATAGAGGACAGTCAACGGATACAGATGAAAGTACTTCAGCTCTTAATGGATGTCAACCACGGAAAAGCAAATCCAGAGTTGATAAAGCCCGTACAACTTCAAAAAGAAATTATCCAGATAAAAAATCGTTTATCCGACGACCTTGTTTTACCTAGGAACAAGAAGATGGATGTTAAGGCCATTTTTCACCTAATGCGTGCTAAGGGTATTTTTATTGACAACAAGTTGGTGGTTTATGCTCAAATACCATTATACCACAGAAAAACTTCACAACTCTATAAAATAATACCAGTTCCTGTGAAGAGAGTTAGCAGGACCTTCCAGGTGAAAATTCCGGTCACTAATTTCGTCCTATACAATTTTGACCTAAATTCATACCATCCTATGACCCAATCTGAAGTTGAAGGTTGCCAACCAGATTTGAATGGCGATTTAACATGCGAGGGGAACTGGCCGTGGATTAACGCCGACGATGGGTCATGTATGATGTCTGCACTCAAACCAAATAATGAATACCAGTGCTTATACGAAGAAGTTCCAAGGCTGCCCAGCTGGATAGGATTGAAGCAGAAGAATGAATGGTTATTCAGTCTTTTCGACAAATCATCAGCTCAAATACGTTGTGACCGATGGGGTCATGAAACTTTTAATCTGCCTCTACTGGGAATATTTGAGCTGCAGCCGGGATGCACAGCCAGGATCAACACAGTGACTCTGATTGCTCCGAACTATATTGAATCCAGTTCGATGACACAGCTACAGCCACATGTCTATCGGAAGAATAACTCAACGCAGGAGGAAATCTTTCTTAGGACATTAGATCTTTTGGACGTGGACCATGGGGAAGAGATCAAGGAGCTAAGGAAACAGCTCTCCGTCTGGCAGAAAGAAGCGACCGAGCTGAAAGGTGTCAGCTTCCATCATCTGAGCGGTCATACGTCACTAGCATTGATAATCATAGTTATAGTAATTTTAGTAATAATGTTTGTTAATCATTGTAGAATACAGCGCCAGCTGGTTGCTAGTTTTAAGTAATGTACAGTCCACTTACACGAAGAATAGATTTAAGTTAAGAATACATCATGTACTTTTCCGCCTGGCAGAATGTTCAAAGTGAACACGTTTTAGATTGTGTGTTGGGTATGTTGGTTTCCTAATGCATTTTCAAGTGCAGCGGGAAGACGCGTCGAATTATCTTTTATTGTTATCAGCCGAAATTGTAATTCTATTTATGCTCGCACAATGTAATAAAACGTACAATGCAACCAACGCACGATGATATGCACGCACATGGTGATAACCTCCTGCTATGTGTGCATTGATTTATGCCTTAGAAATTGTAAGACCAACGTGGTTCGCCTGATAAGAATTTTTGTATAAATAGTCCAAGCCGAACTCTTTTTTAGTCAGTCAGAATAAATCTACTCAACAGAACATTTATGTAAAAAACACTTTGTTTCATTTTACATATATATATATATATATATATATATATATATATATATATATATATATATATATATATATATATATATATATATATATATATATATATATATATATATATATATATATATATATATATATATATATATATATATATATATATATATATATATATATATATATATATATATATATATATATATATATATATATATATATATATATATATATATATTTTCGTGGGCAGTTGTGTGAAGAAAACTTAAAAAGTTAGGTTTACAACAGAAGTTCTCATACGTTTGTGGAGAGCCTGGCCTTATAGAGTTCGGTTTTACTTTCAACAATTGCAGCAAGGCTTTCTGAAGAGTGTTGTCACAGACCCGAAATCATGATAAAAGTAGTGTGCAGCCACGAAAATCAATGTCACTTTGCCATTTTGTTAAAAACTTGTCTTCTATTTAAATATAGAAGCAAGAGGTCTTGAGCCGGTTTAATCCCTGTTCAATGTGTCAAAGCAACAGACCGAAATAAAACAAACGAGCTAAACATACGTACATGCACGGCACGGCACACAAGTTGACATAGTCAACTCAACTCTTTTTACAACACACACACGTTGTTGTAAAAGAAATCTATTGATGGCTCTCTATGTGGAGTCTCTTTAGAGCTGGCAAGACTGAGTTGTATTTTCGTGGGCAATTGTGTGAAGAAAACTTGAAAAGTAAGGTTTACAACAGTAGTTCTCATTCGTTTGTGGAGAGCCTGGCCTTATAGAGTTCGGTTTTAGTTTCAGCAATTGCAGCAAGGCTTTCTGAAGAGGGTTGTCACGGTCCCGAAATCATGATAAAAGTAGTGTGCAGCCACGAAAACCAATGTCACTTTGCCATTTTGTTAAAAACTTGTCTTCTATTTAAATATAGAAGCAAGAGGTCTTGAGCCGGTTTAATCCCTGTTCAATGTGTCAAAGCAACAGACCGAAATAAAACAAACGAGCTAAACATACGTACATGCATGGCAGGGCACACATGTTGACATAGTCAACTAAACTCTTTTTACAACACACACACGTTGTTGTAAAAGAAATCTATTGATGGCTCTCTATGTGGAGTCTCTTTAGAGCTGGCAAGAGTGAGTTGTATTTTCGTGCGCAATGGTGTGAAGAAAACTTGAAAAGTAAGGTTTACAACAGTAGTTCTCATTCGTTTGTGGAGAGCCTGGCCTTATAGAGTTCGGTTTTACTTTCAACACTTGCAGCAAGGCTTTCTGAAGAGGGTTGTCACGGACCCAAAATCATGATAAAAGTAGTGTGCAGCAACGAAAATCAATGTCACTTTGCCATTTTGTTAAAAACTTGTCTTCTATTTAAATATAGAAGCAAGAGGTCTTGAGCCGGTTTAATCCCTGTTCAATGTCTAAAAGCAACAGACCGAAATAAAACAAACGGGCTAAACATACGTACATGCACGGCACGGCACACAAGTTGACATAGTCAACTAAACTCTTTTTACAGCACACACACACACGTTGTTGTAAAAGAAATCTATTGATGGCTCTCTATGTGGAGTCTCTTTAGAGCTGGCAAGAGTGAGTTGTATTTTCGTGGGCAATTGTGTGAAGAAAACTTGAAAAGTAAGGTTTACAACAGTAGTTCTCATTCGTTTGTGGAGAGCCTGGCCTTATAGAGTTCGGTTTTAGTTTCAGCAATTGCAGCAAGGCTTTCTGAAGAGGGTTGTCACGGACCCGAAATCATGATAAAAGTAGTGTGCAGCCACGAAAACCAATGTCACTTTGCCATTTTGTTAAAAACTTGTCTTCTATTTAAATATAGAAGCAAGAGGTCTTGAGCCGGTTTAATCCCTGTTCAATGTGTCAAAGCAACAGACCGAAATAAAACAAACGAGCTAAACATACGTACATGCATGGCAGGGCACACATGTTGACATAGTCAACTAAACTCTTTTTACAACACACACACGTTGTTGTAAAAGAAATCTATTGATGGCTCTCTATGTGGAGTCATTTTAGAGCTGGCAAGAGTGAGTTGTATTTTCGTGCGCAATGGTGTGAAGAAAACTTGAAAAGTAAGGTTTACAACAGTAGTTCTCATTCGTTTGTGGAGAGCCTGGCCTTATAGAGTTCGGTTTTACTTTCAACACTTGCAGCAAGGCTTTCTGAAGAGGGTTGTCACGGACCCAAAATCATGATAAAAGTAGTGTGCAGCAACGAAAATCAATGTCACTTTGCCATTTTGTTAAAAACTTGTCTTCTATTTAAATATAGAAGCAAGAGGTCTTGAGCCGGTTTAATCCCTGTTCAATGTCTAAAAGCAACAGACCGAAATAAAACAAACGGGCTAAACATACGTACATGCACGGCACGGCACACAAGTTGACATAGTCAACTAAACTCTTTTTACAGCACACACACACACGTTGTTGTAAAAGAAATCTATTGATGGCTCTCGATGTGGAGTCTCTTTAGAGCTGGCAAGAGTGAGTTGTATTTTCGTGGGCAATTGTGTGAAGAAAACTTGAAAAGTAAGGTTTACAACAGTAGTTCTCATTCGTTTGTGGAGAGCCGGCACGGCACACAAGTTGACATAGTCAACTAAACTCTTTTTACAACACACACACACACGTGTTGTTGTAAAAGAAATCTATTGATGGCTCTCGATGTGGAGTCTCTTTAGAGCTGGCAAGAGTGAGTTGTATTTTCGTGGGCAATTGTGTAAAGAAAACTTGAAAAGTAAGGTTTACAACAGTAGTTCTCATTCGTTTGTGGAGAGCCTGGCCTTATAGAGTTCGGTTTTAATTTCAACACTTGCAGCAAGGCTTTCTGAAGAGGGTTGTCACGGACCCGAAATCATGATAAAAGTAGTGTGCAGCCACGAAAATCAATGTCACTTTGCCATTTTGTTAAAAACTTGTCTTCTATTTAAATATAGAAGCAAGAGGTCTTGAGCCAGTTTAATCGCTGTTCAATGTGTAAAAGCAACAGACCGAAATAAAACAAACGAGCTAAACATAATTAAAAATAATAATGATCGGTTTTTTTTGCAAAACTTTCACCGAGGTTGCAAATCTTTGGGTAGCTAAAAAAAGTGCATGACTATGGCCAAAACTAGGAGACACATTTCTTTTTTTGCCTTTTAACAAGTAGCAGTGTCCGCTATATCAGCCCTTTAGAGCTGGCAAGAGTGAGTTGTATTTTCGTGGGCAATTGTGTGAAGAAAACTTGAAAAGTAAGGTTTACAACAGTAGTTCTCATTCGTTTGTGGAGGGCCTGGCCTTATAGAGTTCGGTTTTACTTTCAACAATTGCGAAATAAAACAAACGAGCTAAACATACGAACATGCACGGCACGGCACACAAGTTGACATAGTCAACTAAACTCTTTTTACAACACACACACACGTTGTTGTAAAAAAAATCTATTGATGGATCTCGATGTGGAGTCTCTTTAGAGCTGGCAAGAGTGAGTTGTATTTTCGTGGGCAATTGTGTGAAGAAAACTTGAAATGTAAGGTTTACAACAGTAGTTCTCATACGTTTGTGGAGAGTAGTTCTCATTCGTTTGTGGAGAGCCTGGCCTTATAGAGTTCGGTTTTAGTTTCAGCAATTGCAGCAAGGCTTTCTGAAGAGGGTTGTCACGGACCCGAAATCATGATAAAAGTAGTGTGCAGCCACGAAAACCAATGTCACTTTGCCATTTTGTTAAAAACTTGTCTTCTATTTAAATATAGAAGCAAGAGGTCTTGAGCCGGTTTAATCCCTGTTCAATGTGTCAAAGCAACAGACCGAAATAAAACAAACGAGCTAAACATACGTACATGCATGGCAGGGCACACATGTTGACATAGTCAACTAAACTCTTTTTACAACACACACACGTTGTTGTAAAAGAAATCTATTGATGGCTCTCTATGTGGAGTCATTTTAGAGCTGGCAAGAGTGAGTTGTATTTTCGTGCGCAATGGTGTGAAGAAAACTTGAAAAGTAAGGTTTACAACAGTAGTTCTCATTCGTTTGTGGAGAGCCTGGCCTTATAGAGTTCGGTTTTACTTTCAACACTTGCAGCAAGGCTTTCTGAAGAGGGTTGTCACGGACCCAAAATCATGATAAAAGTAGTGTGCAGCAACGAAAATCAATGTCACTTTGCCATTTTGTTAAAAACTTGTCTTCTATTTAAATATAGAAGCAAGAGGTCTTGAGCCGGTTTAATCCCTGTTCAATGTCTAAAAGCAACAGACCGAAATAAAACAAACGGGCTAAACATACGTACATGCACGGCACGGCACACAAGTTGACATAGTCAACTAAACTCTTTTTACAGCACACACACACACGTTGTTGTAAAAGAAATCTATTGATGGCTCTCGATGTGGAGTCTCTTTAGAGCTGGCAAGAGTGAGTTGTATTTTCGTGGGCAATTGTGTGAAGAAAACTTGAAAAGTAAGGTTTACAACAGTAGTTCTCATTCGTTTGTGGAGAGCCGGCACGGCACACAAGTTGACATAGTCAACTAAACTCTTTTTACAACACACACACACACGTGTTGTTGTAAAAGAAATCTATTGATGGCTCTCGATGTGGAGTCTCTTTAGAGCTGGCAAGAGTGAGTTGTATTTTCGTGGGCAATTGTGTAAAGAAAACTTGAAAAGTAAGGTTTACAACAGTAGTTCTCATTCGTTTGTGGAGAGCCTGGCCTTATAGAGTTCGGTTTTAATTTCAACACTTGCAGCAAGGCTTTCTGAAGAGGGTTGTCACGGACCCGAAATCATGATAAAAGTAGTGTGCAGCCACGAAAATCAATGTCACTTTGCCATTTTGTTAAAAACTTGTCTTCTATTTAAATATAGAAGCAAGAGGTCTTGAGCCAGTTTAATCGCTGTTCAATGTGTAAAAGCAACAGACCGAAATAAAACAAACGAGCTAAACATAATTAAAAACAATAATGATCGGTTTTTTTTGCAAAACTTTCACCGAGGTTGCAAATCTTTGGGTAGCTAAAAAAAGTGCATGACTATGGCCAAAACTAGGAGACACATTTCTTTTTTTGCCTTTTAACAAGTAGCAGTGTCCGCTATATCAGCCCTTTAGAGCTGGCAAGAGTGAGTTGTATTTTCGTGGGCAATTGTGTGAAGAAAACTTGAAAAGTAAGGTTTACAACAGTAGTTCTTATTCGTTTGTGGAGGGCCTGGCCTTATAGAGTTCGGTTTTACTTTCAACAATTGCGAAATAAAACAAACGAGCTAAACATACGAACATGCACGGCACGGCACACAAGTTGACATAGTCAACTAAACTCTTTTTACAACACACACACACGTTGTTGTAAAAAAAATCTATTGATGGATCTCGATGTGGAGTCTCTTTAGAGCTGGCAAGAGTGAGTTGTATTTTCGTGGGCAATTGTGTGAAGAAAACTTGAAATGTAAGGTTTACAACAGTAGTTCTCATACGTTTGTGGAGAGTAGTTCTCATTCGTTTGTGGAGAGCCTGGCCTTATAGAGTTCGGTTTTAGTTTCAGCAATTGCAGCAAGGCTTTCTGAAGAGGGTTGTCACGGACCCGAAATCATGATAAAAGTAGTGTGCAGCCACGAAAACCAATGTCACTTTGCCATTTTGTTAAAAACTTGTCTTCTATTTAAATATAGAAGCAAGAGGTCTTGAGCCGGTTTAATCCCTGTTCAATGTGTCAAAGCAACAGACCGAAATAAAACAAACGAGCTAAACATACGTACATGCATGGCAGGGCACACATGTTGACATAGTCAACTAAACTCTTTTTACAACACACACACGTTGTTGTAAAAGAAATCTATTGATGGCTCTCTATGTGGAGTCATTTTAGAGCTGGCAAGAGTGAGTTGTATTTTCGTGCGCAATGGTGTGAAGAAAACTTGAAAAGTAAGGTTTACAACAGTAGTTCTCATTCGTTTGTGGAGAGCCTGGCCTTATAGAGTTCGGTTTTACTTTCAACACTTGCAGCAAGGCTTTCTGAAGAGGGTTGTCACGGACCCAAAATCATGATAAAAGTAGTGTGCAGCAACGAAAATCAATGTCACTTTGCCATTTTGTTAAAAACTTGTCTTCTATTTAAATATAGAAGCAAGAGGTCTTGAGCCGGTTTAATCCCTGTTCAATGTCTAAAAGCAACAGACCGAAATAAAACAAACGGGCTAAACATACGTACATGCACGGCACGGCACACAAGTTGACATAGTCAACTAAACTCTTTTTACAGCACACACACACACGTTGTTGTAAAAGAAATCTATTGATGGCTCTCGATGTGGAGTCTCTTTAGAGCTGGCAAGAGTGAGTTGTATTTTCGTGGGCAATTGTGTGAAGAAAACTTGAAAAGTAAGGTTTACAACAGTAGTTCTCATTCGTTTGTGGAGAGCCGGCACGGCACACAAGTTGACATAGTCAACTAAACTCTTTTTACAACACACACACACACGTGTTGTTGTAAAAGAAATCTATTGATGGCTCTCGATGTGGAGTCTCTTTAGAGCTGGCAAGAGTGAGTTGTATTTTCGTGGGCAATTGTGTAAAGAAAACTTGAAAAGTAAGGTTTACAACAGTAGTTCTCATTCGTTTGTGGAGAGCCTGGCCTTATAGAGTTCGGTTTTAATTTCAACACTTGCAGCAAGGCTTTCTGAAGAGGGTTGTCACGGACCCGAAATCATGATAAAAGTAGTGTGCAGCCACGAAAATCAATGTCACTTTGCCATTTTGTTAAAAACTTGTCTTCTATTTAAATATAGAAGCAAGAGGTCTTGAGCCAGTTTAATCGCTGTTCAATGTGTAAAAGCAACAGACCGAAATAAAACAAACGAGCTAAACATAATTAAAAACAATAATGATCGGTTTTTTTTGCAAAACTTTCACCGAGGTTGCAAATCTTTGGGTAGCTAAAAAAAGTGCATGACTATGGCCAAAACTAGGAGACACATTTCTTTTTTTGCCTTTTAACAAGTAGCAGTGTCCGCTATATCAGCCCAACGAAGAAGCTATGGCAGCCGAGTGCATTAAAAATGCTCAACCCATTCTTTTAGAAGAAGACGATTCTTATGGGATTCAACAATTTTAAGGTTTTAATATATATATATATATATATATATATATATATATATATATATATATATATATATATATATATATATATATATATATATATATATATATATATATATATATATATATATATATATATATATATATATATATATATATATATATATATATATATATATATATATATATATATATATATATATATATATATATATATATAAAACCTTAAAATATAATATATATATATATTAAAACCTTAAAATTGTTGAATCCCATAAGAATCGTCTTCTTCTAAAAGAAATGGTTGAGCATTTTAATTGCACTCGGCTGCCATAGCTTCTTCGTTGGGCTGATATAGCGGACACTGCTACTTGTTAAAAGGCAATAAAAGAAATGTGTCTCCCAGTTTTGGCCATAGTCATGCACTTTTTTTAGCTACCCAAAGATTTGCAACCTCGGTGAAAGTTTTGCAAAAAAAACCGATCATTATTTTTTTTTAATATGTTTAGCTCGTTTGTTTTATTTCGGTCTGTTGCTTTTACACATTGAACAGGGATTAAACCGGCTCAAGACCTCTTGCTTCTATATTTAAATAGAAGACAAATTTTTAACAAAATGGCATAGTGACATTGATTTTCGTGGGTGCACACTACTTTTATCATGATTTCAGGTCCGTGACAACCCACTTCAGAAAGCCTTGCTGCAAGTGTTGAAAGTAAAACCGAACTCTATAAGGCCTGGCTCTCAACAAACGAATGGGAACTTCTGTTGTAAACCTTACTTTTCAAGTTTTCTTCACTCAATTGGCCACGAAAATACAACTCACTCTTGCCAGCTCTAAAGAGACTCCACATCGAGAGCCATCAATAGATTTCTTTTACAACAACGTGTGTGTGTGTGTTGTAAAAAGAGTTTAGTTGACTATGTCAACTTGTGTGCCGTGCATGTACGTATGTTTAGCTCGTTTGTTTTATTTCGGTCTGTTGCTTTGACACATTGAACAGGGATTAAACCGGCTCAAGACCTCTTGCTTCTATATTTAAATAAAAGACAAGTTTTTAACAAAATGGCAAAGTGACATTGATTTTCGTGGCTGCACACTACTTTTATCATGATTTCGGGTCCGTGACAACACTCTTCAGAAAGCCTTGCTGCAATTGTTGAAAGTAAAACCGAACTCTATAAGGCCAGGCTCTCCACAAACGTATGAGAACTACTGTTGTAAACCTTACATTTCAAGTTTTCTTCACACAATTGCCCACGAAAATACAACTCACTCTTGCCAGCTCTAAAGAGACTCCACATCGAGATCCATCAATAGATTTTTTTTACAACAACGTGTGTGTGTGTGTTGTAAAAAGAGTTTAGTTGACTATGTCAACTTGTGTGCCGTGCCGTGCATGTTCGTATGTTTAGCTCGTTTGTTTTATTTCGCAATTGTTGAAAGTAAAACCGAACTCTATAAGGCCAGGCTCTCCACAAACGAATGAGAACTACTGTTGTAAACCTTACTTTTCAAGTTTTCTTCACACAATTGCCCACGAAAATACAACTCACTCTTGCCAGCTCTAAAGGGCTGATATAGCGGACACTGCTACTTGTTAAAAGGCAAAAAAAGAAATGTGTCTCCCAGTTTTGGCCATAGTCATGCACTTTTTTTAGCTACCCAAAGGTTTGCAACCTCGGTGAAAGTTTTGCAAAAAAAAACGATCATTATTGTTTTTTAATATGCTTAGCTCGTTTGTTTTATTTCGGTCTGTTGCTTTTACACATTGAACAGGGATTAAACCGGATCAAGACCTCTTGCTTCTATATTTAAATAGAAGACAATTTTGTAACAAAATGGCAAAGTGACATTGATTTTCGTGGCTGCACACTACTTTTATCATGATTTCGGGTCCGTGACAACCATCTTCAGAAAGCCTTGCTGCACTTGTTGAAAGTAAAACCGAACTCTATAAGGCCAGGCTCTCCACAAGCGAATGAGAATTACTGTTGTAAACCTTACTTTTCAAGTTTTCTTCACACAATTGCCCACGAAAATACAACTCACTCTTGCCAGCTCTAAAGAGACTCCACATCGAGAGCCATCAATAGATTTCTTTAACAACAACGTGTGTGTGTGTTGTAAAAAGAGTTTAGTTGACTATGTCAACTTGTGTGCCGTGCCGTGCATGTACGTATGTTTAGCTCGTTTGTTTTATTTCGGTCTGTTTGCTTTTACACATTGAACAGGGATTAAACCGGCTCAAGACCCCTTGCTTCTATATTTAAATAGAAGACAAGTTTTTAACAAAATGGCAAAGTGACATTGATTTTCGTGGCTGCACACTACTTTTATCATGATTTCGGGTCCGTGACAACTAGAGTTGTGTCGTTCATGAACGAACTAGTTCAAGTGAACGATTCAGTTCAGTGAACGATGTGAACTAGTTCGTACTCTTTCGCTTTTTTAGTTCAATTGCTCATATCGTTCAGTTTGCTCATTCGCTCTGCTTATATATTTCGCTCGTTCTGCTTTTATCAGCTGTTTTATGTCGTTGCCAAATCTACTTTTAAAAATTGCCACCAGGAGCATAACTAAATAAAAGAAAAGAAGAAAAAACAAGCGATTTCCATTTAGGTAGACCACATGCGCTTTGTATATTGTTGCCACCTTTAGAAATCCAAAATTATTTTGAAAAAGTGCATCAATTTAGGATGAACGGGACTACTATTAGAGTTAATCAATAAAGGGACAACGTACACATTGATTTCAGGCAGATTGTTATAACTATATAATGAAAAAACAAATGTTTTCCACCCTATGTCTTCAAATTTATATTTTAGAGATTTTCTACAGTTTGGTGGGGACAAGAAAACGTTGAGCTTTGGCAACATTTGTTCTTTTCCTAAGTTGCCATCACAATTTTCTCACAAAATACGTTTTTATTGGCTGTTACGTTCATACATTTCCGAAAATATTTTCATTTTTTACAAAAGTTTTATTAAAATAATAACTATGGCTACAAAGCGAAAACATAGTGAGATATGGTTGCATTTTACTGAAGATGGCGAGAAAAAAGCAAAATGCAAATATTGCCAGTCGTCACTGAGTATTGCTGGCGGATCTCATGGCAATTTAAGCCGCCACATGAAATCAAAGCATCCTCTTGTACCTATAAGCATGGACAGGCAAGCAACTTCATCGACAACCGAACCTTCTATTAATTTGACTGAGGCAGAATTGCCATCGACATCGCCTCAGGTGCGAAATATGCAGCCTAATATTACGCAGTTTATCCACAGACCACCTGCTATTCGCAAAGTGGAAAAAATTGATAGACAGGTTTTAAAAATGGTTGCAAAAGGTCACCATGCATTACGCATTGTAGAGGAGCCTGATTTCTAAAAATTAATAGAAGATGTTTCTAAATGCCCAGGCTACACGCTGCCAACACGGAAGACTCTGTCTAATAATTTAATGCCGAGTGTGCATAGTGAGTTATTGAAAGAAATTAAAGATGCACTTTCATTAGCTCATGCCGTATGTCTTACAACGGATGGCTGGACTTCCAAAGTAAACGTGTCCTACATGGCAGTGACAGCACATTTCATAGACGAACATACAAGGCTAAGATCTAATTTGTTAGTTTGTGATGAATATGACAGTAGTCACCACTCCGATCAGTTGTATAACTTTTTACAAAAAGTAATATCCGATTTTGGTATTGGCCGTAAAATAACTGCTATCGTAAGTGACAATGCATTTAATATCACTGCAGCAGTTCGTCAAGGACAATGGAGAAGCATCGGGTGTTTCGCGCATTCTCTCAATTTAATTGTTCAAGATGGACTAAAGCACCTAGAAGTTACCTTGGAGCGGGTAAAAAAGATCGTCACTTACTTTCATAAAAGTCCTCAAAGTCAGAAAAAACTGTTGGAGAACCAAAAGCAAATGAATTTTCCTGAACTAAAACTGAAGCAGTCGGTGACAACACGGTGGAACTCTACTTACGATATGCTTGAAAGGATTTTGACGATAAGAGATGCAGTGATTACAACATTGTCTCTGGTGCGGCCTGACTTGTTACTACATATAGATGAGTGGGACTTACTAAGCGAAGCAATACCAATTTTGAAGCCTTTCTACGAAATGACAATAGAAGTTTCAGCAGAAAAGAATGTTACTCTATCGAAGGTGACAGTGCTATGTAATATTTTGGGGAGTTTTATAGCAAAAGGCTCATCCAGAAATAGCAGAATTTTGGCAATGTTAGCTACACTGCAGCAAGAAATCAGCGCTCGCTTTGGTGGTCTGGAAAAGAACCCTCTTTATGCTGAAAGCACTATATTGGACCCCCGTTTCAAAAGAAGAGGATTCAAGACTGACCTGGCATATGAAAATGCGTTGAAAACATTGAGAAGCAGAATATGTCTTATAAGACTACCGGACGAAAACGAAGATAGCAATGACCAAACTTCTCAACCAAGCACGTCACAGTCAAAATCTTTTGACTTTTGGAATGATTTCGATGAGGAATCCAATCGAATCGTTCGCCCGGATAACAACACCGCAGCAGCCATCCGCGAATTTGACAAATATATAAACGAGGAATATATAGACAGAAAAAAGGATCCCCTCGATTGGTGGAGAGAGCGGAAAAATCAATACCCCCGTGTATACGCATACGCTCTGAAACGTCTCTGCCTAGTAGCTACCTCTGTTCCATGCGAGAGGATTTTTTCTGCCACAGGACAAATTATAAGAGACAGGCGTACCCTGCTGAAACCACAGACGGTCTCAAGTTTAGTTTTTCTACACAACAATATGTAAATATTAAAAAAAGACTGAATATTTTTTATGTTTTACGATATAAACTTGAATTTATTTAACTTATGTAAATATCCCTATCTACTACATTTTAAATCTGAATTATTTAATTTATTTTAAGAGACCTGAACTCATTTTAAATGTTGTTGATAGCAAAAATTTAATTTTTGCTATTAATTTTATAATAAAAATATAACTTTTTTAGCATTGCTACATTTTCAGAGTTTTTTTTTTCCATAGAAATGTATGCCGTGTTATTTTCGAAACGTATACACGTTCAATTGTAGAAGACTCTACCTATTTCAATATTAAATATGTCGTATATACATTACAAAAAGCAGACGGATTCGCCAACTCGGAACATTAAATGCTCCACAATCGTTCTTACACATAATCAATTATCTTTTTTCAACATGCCAATCGTTTACTTAGGTTAATAGTGATCAGATGCACCAGCAATTATGAGCACTTTACGTAGTAGTAAATAGTTTAACACTGATAATGTGTTTTGTTTTTAAGCAAAATTTAATGTTTAGATTTTAGTCACCATTACGCTGGTAGTGTGCACCCGACTACATAAAAGCGCTTTAAAATACAAAGTTTTTTAATTATATTAATAGCATGTCTAAAATCACTTTCTTTTTTTACATCTTCAAGGCTTTCTAAAATACTAAACACCTTAAGTTCAAAACCCTCGATTCAGTGAAAAACAGTCCGCAACTTGAGGGATTCGTCAGTCAAAAATGGGTTTGAAAACAAATAGAAAAAGGTAGAGTCGGGCGGGGCCGCTATGATACCCTAAACAGTAACACGCTAGACCAAAGCGTGAATCGATATGGTAAGCGGCAAGTCTTCAAAACGGGAAGAGACTATATATGGGGGTTATACCAATGAGTGGACCGATATGGTAAGCGGTAAGTCTACAAAACGGGAGGGAACTATATATGGGGGCTATACTAATGCGTTGACCGACATATGACATA
This sequence comes from Hydrotaea diabolus, assembly GCA_963513945.1. NCBI lineage: Eukaryota > Metazoa > Arthropoda > Insecta > Diptera > Muscidae > Hydrotaea > Hydrotaea diabolus. The sequence goes on along the minus strand of OY740721.1, from coordinate 15,705,312 downwards.
TTGTAGAGTAATTTCAACATACTATACAAAGTTTGTTTTAAATTGGGTGAAAATTGCACTTTATAAAGCGAAAAACCCTTAAATAGGGAGGGACCCATGTGTGGGGGCTATACCTAAACGTGGACCGATATTAAATACCGTTCGTCCTTATCCGAAACCTTACCAATTTCTAGTTTGGTCGAGATCGATGCATATTTGCGACCTGCGCTTTGATTACAACGAATCAGAAATTGATTCTAAGTCGACCAGTACACTTAACATAGGGTCTATCTCGGATATTTTTAGGTGTTACAACCATCAACACAAAGTTATAATAACCTGTACCACAGTAGTGGTGTAGGGTATAATTATTGCTTTTAAATCAAAACAAACACGTTGTACAAAAACATGCCGCTGTTGTTGCTATTTGTGGTTGGTACCGCTTCCTTGTGAGTTAAACATCACCCATACTTTTACCACCCAACGTTTTTTTCTGGCTTCTTCTTGGTCCATAATACCGCCGGATGTGGTCAAGACAACAACCGAACTAACGACAGGGCAACAAATTGTTGATCCACTTTTCATTGATGGGAACATCGAAACGGGGCAAGATGACACGCACTTGTTCAAGCGACCGGTAAGATTGACAACAATTTTGCCGGAACGATGGTCATCGGCAATTTTGAATTCACCAATGTACAATGTAGCCATGTTTCATCACGACAATCAAGAACTTGATGACGACCTTGGAGCTGGGGCGGAAGACTTGGCGCTTTCCAATCATTTGAAGGCATATGCCAATACGTCCATACGCACCATGGCTAAAGGGAAAAGAAAACCAATAGATGTTTCTTGTTATTAACTAAAGCACCGACAAATTTATTTTATTATAAATGTAAATAAAATACATACCTAGGTCGTTCAGTGAACGATGTACAAAACTGATATAAAAGTGTCAGTGAACGAAACTGACAGAAAACGTTCAGTGAACGAAACTGACAGAAATCGTTCAGTGAACGAAAATGAACTATTGAACTAAAAGAGCGAACTAGTTCATTTAACTGAGCTGAACTAAAAAGGGCGCTCACTCAACTGAACGAAAAAGCCCAACTCTAGTGACAACCCTCTTCAGAAAGCCTTGCTGCAATTGTTGAAAGTGAAACCGTACTCTATAAGGCCAGGCTCTCCACAAACGAATGAGAACTACTGTTGTAAACCTTACTTTTCAAGTTTTATTCACACAATTGCCCACGAAAATACAACTCACTCTTGCCAGCTCTAAAGAGACTCCACATCGAGAGCCATCAATAGATTTATTTTACAACAACGTGCGTGTGTGTTAAAAAGAGTTTAGTTGACTATGTCAACTTGTGTGCCGTGCCGTGCATGTACGTATGTTTAGCTCGTTTGTTTTATTTCGGTCTGTTGCTTTTACACATTGAACAGTGATTAAACCGGCTCAAGACCTTTTGCTTCTATATTTAAATAGAAGACAAGTTTTTAACAAAATGGCAAAGTGACATTGATTTTCGTGGCTGCACACTACTTTTATCATGATTTCGGGTCCTTGACAACCCTCTTCAGAAAGCCTTGCTGCAATTGTTGAAAGTAAAACCGAACTCTATAAGGCCAGGCTCTCCACAAACGAATGAGAACTACTGTTGTAAACCTTACTTTTCAAGTTTTCTTCACACAATTGCCCACGAAAATACAACTCACTCTTGCCAGCTCTAAAGAGACTCCACATCGAGAGCCATCAATAGATTTCTTTTACAACAACGTGTGTGTGTGTGTTGCAAAAAGAGTTTAGTTGACTATGTCAACTTGTGTGCCGTGCCGTACATGTACGTATGTTTAGCTCGTTTGTTTTATTTCGGTCTGTTGCTTTGACACATTGAACAGGAATTAAACCGGCTCAAGACCTCTTGCTTCTATATTTAAATAGAAGACAAGTTTTTAACAAAATGACAAAGTGACATTGATTTTCGTGGCTGCACACTACTTTTATCATGATTTCGGGTCCGTGACAACACTCTTCAGAAAGCCTTGCTGCAATTGTTGAAAGTAAAACCGAACTCTATAAGGCCAGGCTCTCCACAAACGTATGAGAACTACTGTTGTAAACCTTACTTTTCAAGTTTTCTTCACACAATTGCCCACGAAAATACAACTCACTCTTGCCAGCTCTAAAGAGACTCCACATCGAGAGCCATCAATAGATTTCTTTTACAACAACGTGTGTGTGTGTTGTAAAAAGAGTTTATTTGACTTTGTCAACTTGTGTGCCGTGCCGTGCATGTACGTATGTTTAGCTCGTTTGTTTTATTTCGGTCTGTTGCTTTGACACATTGAACAGGGATTAAACCTGCTCAAGACCTCTTGCTTCTATATTTAAATAGAAGACAAGTTTTTAACAAAATGGCAAAGTGACATTGATTTTCGTGGCTGCACACTACTTTTATCATGATTTCGGGTCCGTGACAACACTCTTCAGGAAGCCTTGCTGCGATTGTTGAAAGTAAAACCGAACTCTATAAGGCCAGGCTCTCCACAAACGTATGAGAACTACTGTTGTAAACCTTACTTTTCAAGTTTTCTTCACACAATTGCCCACGAAAATACAACTCACTCTTGCCAGCTCTAAAGAGACTCCACATCGAGAGCCATCAATAGATTTCTTTTACAACAACGTGTGTGTAAAAAGAGTTTAGTTGACTTTGTCAACTTGTGTGCCGTGCCGTGCATGTACGTATGTTTAGCTCGTTTGTTTTATTTCGGTCTGTTGCTTTGACACATTGAACAGGGATTAAACCGGCTCAAGACCTCTTGCTTCTATATTTAAATAGAAGAAAAGTTTGGAGTCTAATCGTTACCGCTATGAGAGACGGACGTCTAGCGCCTACCGGTTATAAATTGGAAGTTTTCGTGAAAGTTTCGATTGTTATCAAACAAAACTCTGTTGTTTTATTTATTTATAAATCAAATTATTGTTACAAACAGTCTTAAAAAGTGATAAGTCACACTAAAAATAAAATAAAAAAGAATTTATTGAAATGAGTGAGCTAAAAGCTCAAAACTCATCACCAATAAATAAAAAAACAATAGATTTGACAATGAAAGAAAAAGAAAGAGAGAAATCAGTGTCAACACTATGGACCAACTATGGCCAACCGTAGCAAACAACTAAAAAGCAATTATTATTCAATACTCGATGAAGAGAGTGAATTTCAATGTGATGCCGATGTGCTGACAAAATATCAAAAACACGTGCAAGAACACAGCAATAAAAAAACGATAAAGAACAACAAAAATCGAATGACATCTCTAACATTGAAGAGAGTAATTCTACACAAACAACTGATACTCATACTCAATCATCATGTGTTAATAAATCTTCTCCAGCTAACGAAAAGAAATCCACTGACATTAGTCAAAACAAAAATCAAAAAATACCACCCATACATATTTTTGATATAAAATCAAATGATCTTACAGATTTCATAAAAAATGGTCTTAAAATTGATGACTTCAAAATCAAGGAGCTCAGTAATAAAATAATTGTGTATTTAAACTCTATAGAAAATTTTGTTCGTGTTAAATCACATTTGCAATTAACTAACACCAAATTTTTTACATTTTCGCCAAAGTGCATTAAAACAAAAACATTTCTACTAAAAGGCCTCAGTGCCGACATTGATCCAAAATTGATATTCGAAGAACTTTGCCAACTAAAAAAAGAAAACATTCAGTTCGTCAAAGTAAGCAATTATTACACAAATAAATCTAAAAGGGAAGGCCATAAACTTCCAATATTTTTGGTCCAAATCAGTGCTGATAGCAACATCTCACAACTTAAATCAATACGTGGTTTGATTCATCGCTGCATTCAATGGGAGCCATTAAAAAAACCCGAAATACAGCAATGCAGAAAATGTCAGGGATTCTTTCACAGCGCTTCCAACTGTTACTTGTCTAGGAGGTGTGTAAAATGTGGACAAACACACAACATCGGAGAATGCAATTTAAAAAACGTTGCAGAAAGCGAGAGAGACAAACTTTTCTGTGTACTATGCAATAAATATGGTCACCCTGCGTCGTACAAAGGCTGTGAAAAATACAAAGAGCTTCAAATGAAATTTAGGGAGAGAAAACAAATTATGTTAAACAACAGAAAACAAAGCTTTGTACATGTTAATCCTAACATGAGTTATGCAAATGTTACAAAGACAAATGGTGTCAATACAGTTGACTATAATAATGTAACAGAAATAAATAATAGAAATATAATGAATACCTCTTTTCTAGATGAAATTAAAAACTCAATATTAAATTTGTCAAACCAGATAATTAATTTTCAAAAACAATTGGCAATCCAGGCAGCTAGAATTGACACTTTATTTTCATTACTTGATGTGTAATGGATTTAAATCAAAACTCTATAAACACAATATCTAAAATTTTGAACATTATCCAAATAAATGTTAATTCTATAATAAGTAATGAAAGAAGATACGATATGAATAAATTCCTTAACACACACAAGCACGACCTGGTACTCTTAAACGAAACGAAATTAAATTCTAGGCATAAGGTTTATTTTGAGAACTACAATTGTGTAAGAAAAGATAGATTTGGATCTACTAGGGGTGGTGGTACGGCAGTCTTAATTAAAAAGGGTTTGAAATTTAAATCTTATTCGAATAATATAATAGATTCATTCAAGGGCCTGGAAACTTGTATTATTCAAATACCATTATTTTCGAATAAAACTATGTACGTTATTTCAGCTTATTACCCTTCTGGTGATAATAATGATTTTCTTAAAAATGAAATGCAACTTATGTTTGAATCCATGAACTTGGATAACCTGGATAACTTTTATATACTCGCTGGGGATTTAAATGCGAAGCATCGAGACTGGAATAATGCAGTTGGTAATGTTAAAGGGAATATCTTAAGGGAATGGTTGGATGATAATGACGTGAGATTTCGTTGTGGCTTATATGCTTCCGTTTTTCCATCATATCCACGTTGTGGTTCATTTCTTGACTTATGTATTGCTGATAATAGATTGTCTGTTCATAGGCAGAATGATACCGTGAATTGTTTGAATGTACTAGACTATGATAGTGGTCACAATGCTTTGCAAATAATTGTATCTAGGAATGCTTATGACGATCCATTCTTGCTTATGCGTGAAGATTTGGTATATCGCCTTAACTATAAAGGCACAGATTGGTTGAAATTTAAGAAAAAAGTAACACATTTTCTCAGTAATCATAATTCAGTACCTAATAATAAGAACCTTACAAACCATGAAATCGACCGTCACTTGGATGAGTTGAATGACATAATAATCGGAGCTATCGAGGCTACTGTACCGAAATTTAGGGGTCACAATCGGTTGGACGTTATTGTTAATCCTGTCATTAACGCACTTTATGCTGAAAAGGGCAAAATACTTTCGGTAATTAAGAGACATAACAGACTGGAACGTGTACTTCCACTAAGCGGATTGACTTTTTGGAAGACCAGATTAAAATTGGTCAGGAAACTTTTACACGATAACTTTGTGATTACAATCAATAATTACTATGAGAAGAAACTTTGTGACATAAGTCACAAGGATCCGTTGAGGATGTTCTCAGAGGTTAAGAAACGATTTAGGGGTCGTAATAATGAGGGGCTGAAAATCATAAAGATAGACCGGGTGGGGATTGACCCACGTGCTCTACAAACTGAGGTGGATACTGGAAAATACATAATTCGGGATGGTGTTCAAATATTAGACATTGTAGGGGCTTATCTGGAGTCAGTCCACCGTGCTAAAGATGTAGATATGGCTAATGCTGTTCATAGGGAAGTTACCGGATGTTTCGCTCGGTTTTTGTCGACAAAAGCCGACTGCGATAGCATGGATCCCGGTATCAGTGATTTTAATGATGATAGAAAGGCCAATGAGTTGGATGGGACTATGGTGGATGATTACTTCATTACTAGGGATGAAGTAATATACATTTTTTCCAAAATAAGGGGAAAGCTTTCCACCGGAGTGGATAATATACCCAATATCGTATTGAAAAACCTTCCAAATGCAATGATATTTGAATTTTGTACTTTGTTTAATAATATGATAAACAACTCTTATTTTCCCAACTCGTGGAAACTCGCAAGAGTTGTTGTGTTACCTAAAAAGGGAATGGACTCTACGGATCCTACAAATTTTCGGCCCATCAGTTTATTGCCGAATATTAGCAAAATTTTTGAGATTTGTGTTAACAACACACTAAGTAGATTTTGCGATAAACTTATTCTTGTATGCGAAAGACAGTTTGGATTCAAACATAAGCATTCTACGATTCACGCTATGCATTTTTTTATTTCTAACATAATCTGGAACCGGAATAAAGGCCACTGCACTGGTGCATGCCTCATAGATTTCCGAAAGGCATTTGATACAATCTGGATTCCAGGATTGATACATAAATTACTAAATTATGGATTTCCCATAAGATTTGTTATACTTATATATAATATGATAAAGGACAAGCGCTTTGTTGTGTGTAATGGAAGCCAGACGAGTTCCAGAGATTTTTCGATTATTAATAGACTCCAGCAGGGAACGGTGAATGCCCCAATACTTTTTAATTTATTTATTCATGATTTGCTGAACAGCAATGAAGATATGATAGGCTTCGCCGATGATTTGATTATTTATCATCATGGGGATAAGATATTACAGATTAATCGTGATTTACAGGCTAAATTTAATGCAGTTGAGAAGTACTCCACAGACTGGAATATGAGGATAAACATTAACAAGTGTGAAACCATTCTCTTTCGACCACCCTATAAGAGATGCAATTACAACGTAAAGAAAAATTGGAAAAAATTCCGAATAAAATCCCATATCGAGAGCGAAATTATACAAAACGAGGAAGTTGTTAAATATTTGGGTGTTCATTTTGACAACTTTTTGTGCTTTAATTCACACATAAATACCTAATTATCAAAGGCGAGAAGGGCTTTTTTCAATTACAAATCATTGTTTTATTCGAAATTTATCAGCCAGAGAGTGAAAATTATATTGTACCAATCCTTAGTTCGGCCAGTCATAACATATGGTTGCCCAATCTGGTTTAATATTTCTCCCTCATACATGGAAAGGATTAGGAAATTTGAAAGAAAATGTTTAAGGGCCTGTACCCGACTCTATAGAACTCCGAATAGCGATTACACGAAATATGTATCGAATAAAAAATTATACAATTCTGCACAAGTTATTAGAATAGACAACTTTATTATTAAACTCATAAGAAATCATGTCTCTAAATGCTTCGAATGTGAAACAAACAACTTAATAATGGCTCCTTACCATATACAAACTGACTACATAACCAAGACTTTAGAGTCATCCTTTGTACCACCTGAGGCCTTTGTATACCTCGACAATAAAGGATTTATCCAGAATAAGGACGGCATTGCAATCTTCTATCACCTCTACAGAAGTGCAACGAATAAAGCTGTTGAAGATAATTTGATTGAAAATAATGACCTTAGATTTGACACTTCTATATCTACAAGGGATAGTATTGAAAGTATTGCATTGAATACTGAAAAGTTCTGGTAAATTTGCCAATAGTTCTTTTTCTTTTTTAGTATTTTAACTTTTGACATTATTTTATAATATCTGTATATTAAAAATAATGTTTTACAATTTTTCATTATTAATTTATAAATATCATTATATACACATATACTTATTATATAGAAAATTCTAAAAGGAAAGCATGGAATAATTATTATACTTGAGAGCTCACATTAGGGACTATGTATATATGTAATTATATTTTATCTGTTTGTTTATTTGTAGTTAAAACTATGTAATAATATATTGAAATAATAAAGAAACGTTAAAAAAAAAATAGAAGAAAAGTTTTTAACAAAATGGCAAAGTGACATTGATTTTCGTGGCTGCACACTACTTTTATCATGATTTCGGGTCCGTGACAACACTCTTCAGAAAGCCTTGCTGCAATTGTTGAAAGTAAAACCCAATCCTATAAGGCCAGGCTCTCCACAAACGAATGAGAACTACTGTTGTAAACCTTACTTTTCAAGTTTTCTTCACACAATTGCCCACGAAAATACAACTCACTCTTGCCAGCTCTAAAGAGACTCCACATGGAGAGCCAACAATAGATTTCTTTTACAACAACGTGTGTGTGTGTTGTGAAAAGAGTTTAGTTGACTATGTCAACTTGTGTGCCGTGCCGTGCATGTACGTATGTTAAGCTCGTTTGTTTTATTTCGGTCTGTTGCTTTTACACATTGAACAGGGATTAAACCGGCTCAAGACCTCTTGCTTCTATATTTAAATAGAAGACAAGTTTTTAACAAAATGGCAAAGTGACATTGATTTTCGTGGCTGCACACTACTTTTATCATGATTTCGGGTCCGTGACAACCCTCTTCAGAAAGCCTTGCTGCAATTGTTGAAAGTAAAACCGAACTCTATAAGGCCAGGCTCTCCACAAACGGATGAGAACTACTATTGTAAACCTTACTTTTCAAGTTTTCTTCACACAATTGCCCACGAAAATACAACTCACTCTTGCCAGCTCTAAAGAGACTCCACATCGAGAGCCATCAATAGATTTCTTTTACAACAACGTGTGTGTGTGTGTTGTAAAAAGAGTTTAGTTGACTATGTCAACTTGTGCGCCGTGCCGTGCATGTACGTATGTTTAGCTCGTTTGTTTTATTTCGGTCTGTTGCTTTTACACATTGAACAGGGATTAAACCGGCTCAAGACCTCTTGCTTCTATATTTAAATAGAAGACAAGTTTTTAACAAAATGGCAAAGTGACATTGATTTTCGTGGCTGCACACTACTTTTATCATGATTTCGGGTCCGTGACAACCCTCTTCAGAAAGCCTTGCTGTAATTGTTGAAAGTAAAATCGAACTCTATAAGGCCAGGCTCTCCACAAACGAATGAGAACTACTGTTGTAAACCTTACTTTTCAAGTTTTCTTCACATAATTGCCCACGAAAATACAACTCACTCTTGCCAGCTCTTTTATAATATATATATATACATATATATATTAAAAAACGATAATGTTCAGTTTTTTTTTGCAAAAATTTCACCGAGGTTGCAAATCTTTGGGTAGCTAAAAAAGTGCATGACTATGGGCAAAACTAGGAGACACATTTCTTTTTTTGCCTTTTAACAAGTAGCAGTGTCCGTGTATGGTAATATATATCCATAAAAAAAACTACATACATTGTTAAGTAGTCTATCTCATCGAGTATAAAGTTTTCTACTTGATGATAATTTTTCTCATTAAAAACAAATAACTTAAAATTGTTGAATCCCATAATAATCGTCTTCTTCTAAAAGAAATGGTTGAGCATTTTGAATGTACTTGGCTGCCATAGCTTCTTCGTTGGGCTGATATAGCTCATGGATGTAAGCTTCTCTTTCTGCATTTTTAAATTTTAACGATATATATATATATATATATATATATATATATATATATATATATATATATATATATATATATATATATATATATATATATATATATATATATATATATATATATATATATATATCGTTAAAATTTAAAAATGCAGAAAGAGAAGCTTACATCCATGAGCTATATCAGCCCAACGAAGAAGCTATGGCAGCCAAGTACATTCAAAATGCTCAACCATTTCTTTTAGAAGAAGACGATTATTATGGGATTCAACAATTTTAAGTTATTTGTTTTTAATGAGAAAAATTATCATCAAGTAGAAAACTTTATATATATATATATATATATATATATATATATATATATATATATATATATATATATATATATATATATATATATATATATATATATATATATATATATATATATATATATATATCGTTAAAATTTAAAAATGCAGAAAGAGAAGCTTACATCCATGAGCTATATCAGCCCAACGAAGAAGCTATGGCAGCCAAGTACATTCAAAATGCTCAACCATTTCTTTTAGAAGAAGACGATTATTATGGGATTCAACAATTTTAAGTTATTTGTTTTTAATGAGAAAAATTATCATCAAGTAGAAAACTTTATACTCGATGAGATAGACTACTTAACAATGTATGTAGTTTTTTTTATGGATATATATTACCATACACGGACACTGCTACTTGTTAAAAGGCAAAAAAAGAAATGTGTCTCCTAGTTTTGCCCATAGTCATGCACTTTTTTAGCTACCCAAAGATTTGCAACCTCGGTGAAATTTTTGCAAAAAAAAACTGAACATTATCGTTTTTTAATATATATATGTATATATATATATATATATATATATATATATATATATATATATATATATATATATATATATATATATATATATATATATATATATATATATATATATATATATATATATATATATATATATATATATATATATATATATATATATATATATATATATATATATATATATATATATATATATATATATATATATATATATATATATATATATATATATATATATATATATATATATATATATATATATATATATATATATATATATACATATATATATATATATATATATATATATATATATATATATATATATATATATATATATATATATATATATATATATATATATATATATATATATATATATATATATATAATATTAAAAAAGAGCTATCAAGAGTGAGTTGTATTTTCGTGGGCAATTGTGTGAAGAAAACTTGAAAAGGAAGGTTTACAACAGCAGTTCTCATTCGTTTGTGGAGAGCCTGGCCTTATAGCGTTCGGTTTTACTTTCAACACTTGCAGCAAGGCTTTCTGAAGAGGGTTGTCACGGACCCGAAATCATGATAAAAGTAGTGTGCAGCCACGAAAATCAATGTCACTTTGCCATTTTCTTAAAAACTTGTCTTCTATTTAAATATAGAAGCAAGAGGTCTTGAGCCGGTTTAATCCCTGTTCAATGTGTTAAAACAACAGACCGAAATAAAACAAACGAGCTAAACATATTAAAAAACAATAATGATCGGTTTTTTTTGCAA
>OY740721.1:15490481-15694035 GCA_963513945.1 Hydrotaea diabolus | reverse complement strand
ATATTAACGTGAGAAATTTAGATTTCACGCATCAAAATACGCTTAAAACAAAGTACAGTTCCCTTTTACCTAATTCCATAAGAGCTCTCATTGTGGGCCCTTCTAACTGTGGAAAGACAAATGTTATGCTTAGTCTTATTGAAAGTCCGAACGGATTGAAATTTAAAAATATTTATCTATACTCAAAGTCGTTATATCAACCGAAATATGAGTATCTTAAACAGCTTGAACCTGAACATGCCAACCCTAATTCAATATTTATATTTGATGATACTGCATGCGAAAAACAAAACAATATAAGATTATACTTTTGTATGGGTCGACATCGCGATATAGATTCATTCTATTTATGTCAAACATATACTCATATTCCAAAACATTTAATTCGCGATAACGCTAATATTATAATAATGTTTAAACAAGATGAAATGAATATGAAACATATATATAATGATCATGTTGGAAGCGATATGACTTTTGATAACTTTCGTGATATATGTCGAGAGTGTTGGAAAGATAAACACGGATTTTTAGTTATAAATAAAGAAGACGAAATTCGCTGTGGTCGTTATAGAAAAGGTTTCAATGAGTACTGTACAGTTCTGTATACAGTTCTTTAAGTCAATTTTCTTTGGTTGCTGTCATGCACTCTGTCAGGCACTCCACGTTAGGGTTCATCTAATTATAAATGCTGATTAGAACTATGTGTATGAACATGTAAACAACGTAGTGTCGATGCCACTGTGTGTCATTGAAGAAGTGTTGTATGTATAGTCTGAAGACCCAAATATCTCTTATCTTTTATGTGTATTTATGTAAGTATGATTCTGAGCGGCGATTCATGAACCGTCTTGTATTTGATAAGAGCTATATGCATTGGTGCATTTTTATCTATTTGTATCTATTTTGTTGTATTGTAGGTTTCGAGTTAAGAAAGATTAATAAATAAACGAGTTCTATGTTGAAACCGAAAGAGAACAGTCGCACAAAATTCTTCCTCACCATCGGTAACGTTCCTAGCTCTTCATTTTGGTGACCCCTAAAAACATCTTTGAATTTCAAGTTTCCCCCCACCAGCGGTAAGGGACTTAAAACACTCATTGGTGGACAAGAGCACGCGTAAAAAAGAAACAAAACAAAAATATTTTTAAGTGCATTACAGAAGTGTAAGGTGAGCAATAATATTTTATTTTATATATAAATCTTCAGGTGGGATTTTGCAGAGTCAGAATGAGTACTATAGAGCAAATTAAGAGACAGGAAGTAGTAGGAACGGAGATGGGAAAGCTGTACAATGAACTGAGCCAGCTAGCTCAGGGGGGTGCAGCTAGAGAAGAGATTAAGAATCGAGTATTCAAAATAAATGAGTGCTTCAAAAGCTTGAGGAATGAGTTTGAAGCGACAGACAAGGAACTCCGGCCGCCGTCTTTTACGTTAGAAAGAAATTCCTATTTCACGGGACCTTTCGTCAGCAAAGTAAGAGAGGCAATGGTGAAATTCGATAGTCTATACTATCAATTTGAGGAGTGGTTAGGAGACGAGGCCAAAGAGTCTGCGGTGGAGTCTGTAGAAACAAGTGCTCCTCCAGCTTTAATGGAGGACAGCAAAGGTACAACATCTAAAAGAAAGACAGAAGTAACGGAGGCTGGAAGAGCTATACATTCGAAGCTCGTTGGTAGTGAAGAGTTAAGTGGGGAATGTGGGCAAACCAACCGATTCCACTTGAATAATCCACTACCCAGTTTGAATAATGGACTAAAACGCCAACTTAGATATATGCTGGACGAGTTGGAACTAAAAATAATTAAATTCAAAAGGAAAGAAGCCTCAATAGAAATTGTTAAAGAAAAGTATAAGGCGGCGGATGACCTTTTTCTAAAATATGTTGGCCAATTTCCAGATGACGAAATGACAGAACTGTTTTACTCTTTGAGGGATACGTACCAAGCAATACCGGGTATAGATAATTCATTTATGAATCTTCCATTTAAATTGCCAGCAATAGATATTCCTACATTCAACGGGTGCATGACGGAATGGGACACGTTTAGGGAGTTGTTTGAGCAACTGATAATAGATCAGCCAATATCTAATACACAAAAAATGTGTATATTGAAATCTAAGTTGACGGGTGATGCAGCAAGGAAGATATCAAAATTACCCGCCAAGGAGGAGAATTTTAATGTTGCTTGGGAAATATTACAAAGCCACTATTCCAACAAGAGGGCGACAACGTCTATTTATTTTAGGGCTGTATTGGATGCGCCACGGGTAGACTGTAATTCACGAAGTGTGAATGCGTTTTTAGGTGTTGTAAACGAGAGTTTACAAGCGTTGAATGCAATGGACGTTGATGCAGAGGATATGCATCAAGCGTTTTTGTGTTATGTGTTGCAGAGAAAGCTAAGTGATGAGCTGTGAATTCAGTTTGAGCAGTATCTGGGTAATTCTAGAGATCTTCCAAAAGTACAGAGTTTGATCGAATTTTTAAACCAGATGCAGTGTTCTTTGGAGGCTTGCCAATTGTTCACTGCTGAAAGTGATAGGAAGTGGGGAACTCTAACGGAAAGTCGAAAATTTTGGGAGGGAAAGCAAAGATCGGCGGAACCTTCAAGGTTTGGAGCCCCCGATGAAAGAGCGCAAATACCTAGAAGGGGCAAGTGTCCTTTGGGATGTTTGATTGGGCATTTCATATATAGGTGTTCGAGGTTTAGGGGCATGGACGTCAAAGAGCGCTGGGACAAAATAAATGAGCATAATATATGTTCAAGATGTCTAACTGTTGGGCACGCTAAGAAGGCATGTACCAGTAGTTTCCGTTGCAAAGAGTGCAATGGCGAGCATCATTTTTTGCTGCATAGAGAGAAGCAAAGTCCCAAGAGTGCCGTGGTAAAGAAAGACACGGATCCAGAACGGTCATGTGTGTTGCTGGCTACGGCAGTAGTTCAAGTAAAGAATGGATGCGGTGATTGGGTAAACTGCCGTGTTTTATTAGACAGTGGGTCACAAGTATGTTTGATGACCAAAGCCTTCAAAAATAAATTGAGATTAGTTGGTAAAGGGACCAATAAAGAAGTCGAGGGCTTAGGAAGGCAAAAGTCCCTTATAGAGGAAAAAGTAGGAGTTAGCTTTAGGTCCAAGACTTCAGATTATAAAACCCATTTGGATGCATTGGTAATACAAACCATATTATCGAATGTACCAGAGACAAGGGTGAAATCAGAGAAATTCCCAACTGAGGTAATGTTGGCAGATCCCGAATATAATATTCCAAGGGGTATAGATATGCTCATAGGAGCAGAAGTTTTCTTCGACATTTTGTCTAAAGGTCAGATAAAGGATGAGCGAAGAGGCTATAGGCTTCAAGATACAAAGTAAGGATGGGTTGTAACCGGTTCTATCCTGATGGCCAATGTAGAAGCAAGGTCAGAAATGGTAGCAACAGTTCATAAAGCAGATGAGCTCTTGCAGAAATTTTGGGAAATAGAAGAAATTCCCAAAATAAATAAGTTCACTGCAGCGGAGAAAAAATGTGAAAGCTTTTTTGATAAAACGTTAGAGATTGGGTTAGATGGTAAGTTCCAAGTGGCGTTACCATTTAAAAACGATAGTATGTTACTTGGTAATTCTAGCTTGGTAGCGAAGAGGCGATTTTTCACATTGGAGAGGAAATTAGAGAAGAATCAAAAGATACGGGCTCAGTATCATGAGTTCCTCAAACAATATATGGAAATGGGTCATATGGAACTATTTAAAAATAATCCACAAATGGAAAGTGGCTATTACTTGCCACATCATTGCGTCCTGAGACCAGAAAGCTCAACGACGAAATTAAGGGTAGTGTTTGATGCGTCGTGTAAAACTACTACAAATGTATCGCTAAATGATATACTGTACACAGGACCGAAAATACAAGACAATTTGATTAATATCTTGCTTAGGTTTAGGAAGCATAGATATGTGTTTTCGGCAGATATTGAGAAAATGTATAGGCAAATATGGGTAAACGATAGTGATAGGAAATTTCAATTAATATTCTGGCGGTGGAATCCCAATGAGAGTATTAAAACGTATGCACTAAAAACAGTTACATACGGTACTGCGTCTGCTCCATATTTGGCCGTTCAGTGTCTGCAGAGAATTGCAGATTGGAAGACAAACCAATTTCCAAAGGAATCTGAGGTAATACGAAATGATTTCTATATGGATGATTTAATGACAGGCGGTGACTGTCTAGAATCTGTGAAGGCATTGCAGTTGAATATAAATAACATTATGTCTGAATATGGGATGCCGTTAAGAAAATGGTGTGCGAATGATGGATCTATACTGGATAGTATTGATCCGGAGCACATTGAAGGTAGTTTTGAGATAGATGCAGGACAGTTAGAATGCATAAAGGCTTTAGGTGTTAGTTGGAATCCAAAATTGGACGTATTTAAATTAAAGTATAACCTAAAAGATTGCAGAGAAGTTTCAAAGAGGACAATTTTAAGCGAAGTCTCGAGATTGTTTGACCCCTTGGGTTTGGTTGGGCCTGTAGTTGTGATAACAAAGATTCTGTTGCAAGATCTATGGAAACTTAAGATAGACTGGGATGAGGAGATTTCAGGAGAACTTAGAAGTAAATGGAATATGGTTAAAGAAGGGTTCAGATTTTTAAATGAGGTCAGAATACCAAGGCATATATTCTGCTTGGAACCAATGCATATTGAATTACATGGTTTCTGCGACGCATCTATGAAAGCTTATGGAGCAGTAGTTTACAGTCGATCCATTGACAAGTTCGGAAATGTATGTGTTAGATTAGTCTCCTCGAAATCAAGAGTGGCTCCAATAAAGGTAGTTACGTTGCCACGCTTGGAACTTTGTGCTGGTGTATTATTAGTTGAGTTGATGGCGACAGTCGTGGAAAGTTTAAAATTAAATATTTCATCAGAAAATATTATATATTACACTGATTCGTCAATAGTATTGAGTTGGCTGAAGTTGGATCCTGGTAGATTACAGATTTTTGTGTCAAATAGGGTCAGTCTAATACAATCAAGTAGCCAAGTATCGCAGTGGAGGTATGTTCGATCAGAAGATAATCCAGCCGACCTGATATCAAGAGGATTATTGGGTAAGGAAATTGTGAATAATCAATTTTGGTTTGAAGGTCCTACGTTTTTGAAACAAGTGGTTGTAGGATATCAGTATAGTGATCGTTTAGTGGAGGTACCTGAAATTAAAAAGAGTTCAAAAGTATTAACAATGGTAGAAGTGAAAGCGTGGTGGGAAGTTATTAATCACAGGAATAAGTTTTCATTTTTACAGAATGTTGTGGCCTACATTTTGAAATTTGTTCAAGTCTCGCGAAGAGGTGACAGGAAGATATTTGTCAGTTATAGGAAGGAAGCACTTCGTGTCATAATAAAGAGCATACAGTCGCAGCATTTTTCAGCCGAATTGCAGACGTTGCATTTAAAAGGGGAAGTGTATAGAACGTCATTTCTTCGAACCTTGTGCCCGGTAATTGATGCAGAATGGATAATAAGAGTAGGTGGGAGACTAGAAAATAGTGCTCTTCCTTACCATGCAAAGCATCCCATATTGCTGCCTTACAAATGTAAGGTTGTTGAATTACTGGTGGAGGAAGTGCATGTTATAAATTTGCATGTAGGTCCGCAGGGATTGTTAGCAATACTGAGACAGGAATTTTGGCCTCTTCGGGGAAGACAAATAACAAAAAAGGTCGTAACCAAATGTTACAGATGGTTTAGAACGGAACCTAGGAATTTGCATCAATTAATGGGAAATTTGCCGGAAGATCGCGTAATTAGAACTCGCCCGTTCTTGAACGTAGGAATCGATTTTCTGGGTCCCATAACAATACACTACAAAATAAGGGGTAAAAGGGCGGATAAGTCGTACGTCTGTGTTTTTGTGTGTTTTGCTACGAAGGCAGTTCACTTGGAAGTAGTGTCCGACTTGACGTCCGCAGCTTTTATAGGAGCTTTGAAAAGGTTCACAGCCAGAAGGGGATGTCCGGTAAAGGTTTACTCCGATAATGCCACGAATTTTGTTGGTGCAGCCAATAGCTTAAGAGAAGTTTATGAGCTATTTCAAAGAAGTGACCATGTGAAGAATTTAGATAGTTTTTGTACGCAGGGGGAGATAGAATGGTGCAATATTCCGGCAAGGTCTCCTCATGTAGGTGGATTATGGGAAGCGTGTGTGAAGTCCGTAAAAAAGCATTTTTATAGAGTTTCAGAAGGGAATATGACGTATGAAGAGTTATGTACCCTTATGACACAGATAGAGGCCGTTCTCTATTCTCGGCCGCTAACATCACTATCGGATGATCCGAATGACTTTAAAGTGCTCACTCCCGCTAATTTCTTGATAGCAGACGGGATTTCCACTTTTGTTGATTCAGAGAACAACAGAAGTTATCAAGGGTTGCGAGGACATTGGAAATCGGTTCAGGCTAACTTGGAAGAATTTTGGAAACGTTGGTCTGAGGAGTATTTGTCCGAACTTCAAAAGAGGTACAAGTGGAACAAAACATTTAATAATATTAAACCGGGGACCCTAGTTCTTCTTAAAGAAGACAACCTTCCGTCACTGAGCTGGAGGCGGGGGAGGGTCATCCGAACGATAATGGGTTCGGATGGATTGTGTAGAATGGTGGACGTAAGGACCAGCAATGGGGATACAAAGAGATCAATCCACAATGTTTGTCCTTTTCCCGCCGAGGAGTGTGAAAACGAAGCAGAGGATACACCATCCACTAGCCTCGAGGCGTCACAAAGTAGAAGTAAAAAAAATGCAATAAAAAGAAGAATTAAAAATAATAATGTAATAACGCTTTTATTAATAATGTTATCAATTATTAATCCGGCCAGGGCGCAATTTAATATTAATAACTTTAGAAATAAAGCAGGTATATTCTTCGAAGAGGTCGCGACGGTTGGACTGTCAAGAACATCATGGAGCGTAGTGGTACATGTTAACATCACGGAGTATGCAGCGGCTAAAGTGAGCTTAGACGAAGCAATGAGTTCGCTGACAACAATGAGGTTCGAGCAACAGCCGATAGAATATGCAGTTCAGAATTTGAAGTCGATTTATGAGCGGGTGCTAAACAGACATGAGGTTATAATGTCGACTACTTCAGCAAGGCGAGAGAGAAGATCCGCTATGCCTTTCGTGGGCGGTATCTATCATTCTCTATTTGGACTGATGGATGAAGAACACGCAGAAATTTTGGGAAACAAAATAAAAAATCTTGAGAAAAATGAGGACTACTTGCTAAACATCATGAAGAACCAATCATCGCTCCAGGACATGACATCTGAAATAATTAAGAAGCAAAGTGAGTTGGTGTTTAAAAACATGAAAACACTGAGCAGTGCCATTCGTGAGGTGGAAAAGGCGGTCAACCAGATAATCGACACAGAGACGATACTTATATCGGTAACAAATATGCTGGCAACGCTTGAATCCTTTGAAGGAGTTCAGGATGATATCATCGGAACATTGTTTAGTTCCCGAGGCAACATTCTTACACGGTTGCTTCCGGTTAAGAAGTTCAAATCTCAGATTAAGAAGATCACATCGAGCTTAAAGTCAAATGTGCGTCTACCAACACAGAATCTTGTGGAATTGGCTAAGATGGCCCAAATTTCTGCGGGAAACACGGATGAGTTCATTATATTTAACATCCGGAT
Source organism: Hydrotaea diabolus (assembly GCA_963513945.1). Lineage (NCBI taxonomy): Eukaryota > Metazoa > Arthropoda > Insecta > Diptera > Muscidae > Hydrotaea > Hydrotaea diabolus. The sequence goes on along the minus strand of OY740721.1, from coordinate 15,686,323 downwards.
TCCACTTATCAACAGTGAATTATTGCGAGCATACGAAATATATTCATACCCAACTGCTCATGACGGATTTTCGGTAAAACTTCAGCCAAGCAGCAAATATTTCTTGATTGACGAAAAGAAGACGGTGTTCTACAGCTTAAATGTCGAAGACTACAATCAATGCCAAAATATGAAGGACCTTATGATATGTCATCAAACTCACCCTCTCTTCAATACTAGAGGTACGTCTAATTGCGAGATAAATCTATTTTTGAAAACAAGACAGATGCCAGAAGACTGTGAAGTAGCCATAAAAAGATTTCACAGCTTCTGGAAACAAACCCATTCAGTAAACACTTGGATATTCTCTCTGTACGAAAAAACACATGCAGAGATTACCTGTAACGGCAAAAAACGCTTCGTTGTTCTCGAGAATTCGGGCATATTAGAGATGGAACCAGAATGCCATTTTGAGTCTGAAGAAATAAATTTATGGGCATACGACGCGTATAGAATTGACGTCAACTACGAGTTTCCCAGTCTTAATCTTTCTGCGTTCATCCCTGATTTAACACATTTAAAGTTGAACGCTGACATCGAAGTTTACAAGATACCTGATATTCCAAAAGCTACAAATATATTGGGGTTCCCCACACATCTTGATATGCATCATCTTACTCACTACGGGCTCAGTTTTTCGTCATGTATCATTATCGTCATCATCATACTAACCTTGATTTGGATTCTGAAGAAGCTGTGCAAGATGTCGACCCAATATTTACCTGTCAACCTCGCGCTGCCTCGCCTTACTTAGGTTATATTTAATTATTATTATTATCATGTGATTCTCTTACTTAAGTTTTTGTTATTTTTGTTAAAAGATTAGGATCTTTTAAGGCCGGCAGAATGTACAGTTCTGTATACAGTTCTTTAAGTCAATTTTCTTTGGTTGCTGTCATGCACTCTGTCAGGCACTCCACGTTAGGGTTCATCTAATTATAAATGCTGATTAGAACTATGTGTATGAACATGTAAACAACGTAGTGTCGATGCCACTGTGTGTCATTGAAGAAGTGTTGTATGTATAGTCTGAAGACCCAAATATCTCTTATCTTTTATGTGTATTTATGTAAGTATGATTCTGAGCGGCGATTCATGAACCGTCTTGTATTTGATAAGAGCTATATGCATTGGTGCATTTTTATCTATTTGTATCTATTTTGTTGTATTGTAGGTTTCGAGTTAAGAAAGATTAATAAATAAACGAGTTCTATGTTGAAACCGAAAGAGAACAGTCGCACAAAATTCTTCCTCACCATCGGTAACGTTCCTAGCTCTTCAAGTACATTCATAATTAGTAATAAATCAACCCTTGATTCCAACAGACGTCGATCAAGTTAAATAGTCCAGTTGAAATAAACAACCCACCAGTTGAAATAAACAGCCTACCAGTTGAAATTAACAGCCTACCAGTTGAGATAAACAGCCTACCAGTTGAAATAAACAGCCTACCAGTTGAAATTAACAGCATACCAGTTGAAACAAACAGCCTATCAGTTTAAATTAACAGCTCGACCAGTTGAAATAAACAGCCTACCAGTTGAAATAAACAGCATACCAGTTGAAACAAACAGCCTACCAGTTTAAATTAACAGTCTACCAGTTGAAATTAACTTTCCATCAGTTGATATAATCAATCTATAAGCTACAAATCAACCTATAAGCATGGAGGAAACCCTTCTAAAGGAATTAATTAAGTCGAGAAAAATCTTAAAACAGAAATTTAATAGCATAAAATTAGGGGAAGCGGAAAAAAGTGAGAGATTATCTAATACCTTTAAGCCAGTGATCGAACCATTAAATGAATTATTAATATTAACTAATACTAAAAGACCTGCAGCTACAACCCAACAGAGCCTAAAATTCGACAGCAGTACTCCGATAAAGAAATTTAAGGAAGACAATGTTGAAACCCCTATTGTAAAAACATTTAAGAAAGATCATTGGAATTCTGAAGATGAAACAAATGAGAATGATTTCTTTTCTCAATCAGATGAAAATGAATCGGACGTTATCGATTTATCATTACTTCATAACGTAAAAAAACTTGATACAACATATGGTCCACATAAAGATGAGAAAGGTGACTGGAAATTCGCCAACAACAACCTTCGATTAAACGAAAACAAAATTATTATCGGAAATAATTCGTGGGCTTATACACCAGGTTTATTTGAACTTATTTTTCATAAAATCCCTAAGAAGTATGACAAATTCGAACTTGATATCTATAAAAGAATTCTGATGAATACTAACGCATATAAAAGAAATTATGACGCAAACGACCAAATTAAAGGAAACAAAAGCTATAAGTATAAAAAATTAAAAAAAGACTCTTTGAAGCTACTCACACGGGTAAAGGTTTAATGACTGTTAATCGTGAAAAGTCCAACTATATATACTGGGATGACCCCAACGAGTTAGTGGAACGTCTAAAACTTTTGTTGGCTTCACAAAGCGCTGGTAATACGAATCATAATAATGAAATAGTATCCATAATTGAGGAACTGAGGGAAGTTGATATAATTTACTGATATTACCGAAAAATCTATTATTCGCAACATGAGTGTCGACAAGTTCGGTCACTTTTCTAATAATAGTTCTTTTATATTAAGGAGCAATGTTACTGAAGTATTTGGAATTACTCTGGATTGGAATAATAACATCGATATACAAAATAAAAAAATAAAAAAATTTGGCACCGCCGTCAGCAGAAACAGATGCAGTCAACAAAGCTTACTTACAAACACATATCTACGATTCACAAAAAATATTAAGAAGTGAATTTAATAAGAAAATAAATAATGTCATAGAAGAAATAGCAAACTTGAATAAGAATCTTAAAGATATTATAACGATATACATCCAACCATCCAACGATTAAGAATTTATTTATTGTTTACATCATCAAAAATGGAAAGAAGATCAATAGTAAACGAACTGCATGCCCAAGCAAGAAAACATTTTCAGCGACGAAGAGTAGTAATGAAGGGAATTGATGACTTATGGCAAGCTGACTTGGTTGAAATGGGAAATTACTCAAAGTTAAATAGAGGATATAAATATATGTTAACAGTTATTGACACTTTTTCAAAATTTGCTTGGGTTGAAGCAACTAAATCAAAAAATGCCACTGATGTAACTGCTGCATTTCAAAGAATACTAAACTTAGGGCGTATACCCAACAATTTACAGACTGATGATGGAAAAGAATTTTTTAATAAACAATTTGAACAACTTATGAAAACACATTCAATCAATCACTACTCAACATACAGCGTTATTAAGGCTTCAATTGTTGAACGTTTTAACAGAACGTTAAAGGGTATGATGTGGAAAGAATTTAGCTTCAACGGCAACTACCGTTGGTATAATAACTATAAAAAGTTGGTGGAAACTTATAACAGCAAAGTGCACAGAACAATCAAAATGACTACAAGCGATGTGAGTGTTTCGAACGAAAAAAAAATTGCTGAAAACCTTATATAATCGCCTAAAAATATACATACCTTCCAAACTTCATGTGGGAAATTATGTCCGTATAAGTAAATATAAACACATTTTTGAAAAAGGATATATACCCAATTGGACAACAGAAATAATTAAAATAAGAGCTATCCAAAACACAAATCCAGTAACGTGTCTTCTAGAAGACTATTAAGGCAACCCAATCAAAGGTGGATTCTACAAGGAAGAGCTTCTACGTACTCGTTTTCCGAACACATATCTTGTAGAAAAAGTATTGAAATCAAATGGTGATAGAGTATATGTTAAATAGTTGGGCTTCTCGAATCATCATAATTCATGGATAAACAAAAATGAAATACTATAATTTTAAATAATTTGAATAAAAATGAATAAAACAACTAATACAAAACATTTATTTTCATTTATTATTTAACTTTCATAATGTCAGTAACATTAGCTTTGAGCGGAAGATCTTCTATATTAAGTGCTAATTATTTTCCCCCTATTGAATTGACTGGGGAATATGAAGCATGTTTGGTAGATTTTCATTCATACAACTCAATTCCAAACATTGATTATGATAATAATTTATTTCATATTGGTGATATGGTAATTGAATTACCGATAGGTTCCTACGAGCTAACTGACATAGTGAAAACTATAAAGACAGCATATAAAAAGCAAAACGAAAACAAAACAATAGAGATAAAAGCAAATAATAATACATTGCAAATTGAAATATTTTCCTCACATGACGCAATTAATTTTAATAAAGATCGTTCTATAGGAACTCTTTTTGGATTTGGTGAAAGAATACTTATATCCAATACAAGACATATTTCTTATCTTCCCGTCAACATTTTAAAGGTCAATGTCATACAAGTACAGTGTAATATAACAACTGGAGCTTATATGAACAATTTAAAGCCACACCCTATTCATCAATTCGCAATTAACGTTTCTCCAGGATATATATTGGACGAAACACCTAGAAATCTCATTTATTTGCCAGTAAACGTCAAAGAAATAAGTACTCTAAAAGTTTTGATTGTTGATCAAGAATCACGATTAATTAATTTTCGCGGGGAAGAAATTACACTTCGACTTCATCTTAGACCAATATCAAAATGATAATTTATAATATATATATATACTAATAAAAAGAAAGACTTAAACATTCCCATTCCAGCAGTCAAACCTAAAAGACCACAGTTAACAAAAGAAAATCAAAAAATTTTGAAATCGTTTAGCTCGTTTGTTTTATTTCGGTCTGTTGCTTTTACACATTGAACAGGGATTAAACCGGCTCAAGACCTCTTGTTTTCTATATTTAAGTAGAAGACAAGTTTTTAACAAAATGGCAAAGTGACATTGATTTTCGTGGCTGCACACTACCTTTATCATGATTTCGGGTCCGTGACAACCCTCTTCAGAAATCCTTGCTGCAATTGTTGAAAGTAAAACCGAACTCTATAAGGCCAGGCTCTCCACAAACGAATGAGAACTACTGTTGTAAACCTTACTTTTCAAGTTTTCTTCACACAATTGCCCACGAAAATACAACTCACTCTTGCCAGCTCTAAAAAGACTCCACATCGAGAGCCATCAATAGATTTCTTTTACAACAACGTGTGTGTTGTAAAAAGAGTTTAGTTGACTATGTCAACTTGTGGCACGGCAGTGCATGTAAGTATGTTTAGCTCGTTTGTTTTATTTCGGTCTGTTGCTTTTACACATTGAACAGGGATTAAACCGGCTCAAGACCTCTTGTTTTCTATATTTAAATAGAAGAGTCTTTTTAGAGCTGGCAAGAGTGAGTTGTATTTTCGTGGGCAATTGTGTGAAGAAAACTTGAAAAGTAAGGTTTACAACAGTAGTTCTCATTCGTTTGTGGAGAGCCTGGCCTTATAGAGTTCGGTTTTACTTTCAACAATTGCAGCAAGGATTTCTGAAGAGGGTTGTCACGGACCCGAAATCATGATAAAGGTAGTGTGCAGCCACGAAAATCAATGTCACTTTGCCATTTTGTTAAAAACTTGTCTTCTATTTATATAGAAAACAAGAGGTCTTGAGCCGGTTTAATCCCTGTTCAATGTGTAAAAGCAACAGACCGAAATAAAACAAACGAGCTAAACATACTTACATGCACGGCACGGCACACAAGTTGACATAGTCAACTAAACTCTTTTTACAACACACACACACGTTGTTGTAAAAGAAATCTATTGATGGCTCTCGATGTGGAGTCTTTTTAGAGCTGGCAAGAGTGAGTTGTATTTTCGTGGGCAATTGTGTGAAGAAAACTTGAAAAGTAAGGTTTACAACAGTAGTTCTCATTCGTTTGTGGAGAGCCTGGCCTTATAGAGTTCGGTTTTACTTTCAACAATTGCAGCAAGGCTTTCTGAAGAGGGTTGTCACGGACCCGAAATCATGATAAAAGTAGTGTGCAGCCACGAAAATCAATGTCACTTTGCCATTTTGTTAAAAACTTGTCTTCTATTTAAATATAGAAAACAAGAAATTTTGAAATCTTTAAACCTGCATTTAAAAAAAAAAATAATGTCTGAACTGCTTGACGTCACTGAAGAACCCCTTTCGGACGAAAGCATAATAAAAAAGGAATATCATAGCTATATTCCATATATACAATCGTTTAAGCATAACGATGAAATTAGAATTACAATTCAAAATCAAGACTTATATGTTCTACCGAGTGAAAGTTATTTATATATTGAAGGAAATGTAACGCTATCAGGTGGTGACAAATATTCAAATGCCCGACTACGAAACAACTGTGTAGCTCACATGTTTGATGAAATACGCTATGAAATTAATGGTATAGAAATCGATAGAACACGAAATTTAGGAATATCAAGCACAATAAAGAATTTTGTCTCTCTAAGCGAATTTGAAAGCAATATGATGAAGAATGCTGGATGGAATGTTGGTGAAGATTTATCGGTGGAGTCATTTAACTTTTATATTCTCCTTAAGTTATTGTTGGGGTTCGCTGAAGACTTTAAAAAGGTTATTTTAAACTGCAAGCATGATCTTATTATACTACGAAGCTCAAGTGATACCAATGCTTGTTATTCAACTGATAAAAATGAAAATTTAAAATTAGCTATAACAAATTTAACATGGAGAATACCTCATCTATCCGATTCCACAAAACTAAAAATGATGAAAATAATCACCCCTATTCTGCACTACAATCACGATTGGATTTTCTCCGTTTTGGCAAATTAGGTATTCTGCACTACAAGTTCCATTCCGTTGCATTCCGTTTGCGTAATTTTTACGATTGTAGTTATTCTGCACTACAATCGTAACTACGTTTTTCTACGTTAAGACATTTGTGGCGTAAAGACGATAAATAAATAAAAAAAATAAATAAAAAAATAAAAATGTAAGTATAAAATGGAGTAGAGATTAATATTTTGTATTATTTTGTGAGTTATATTTCATTTATTACAGGTCGAAAACAACAACACCGGAGCAATACGAGAAGCTGGCAGATTTACTTCCTAATTCGGTTTGATCCATATCCATATCTTCCACTCGGTAGTGTATACAAATGTTGTGGAGTGCACAAACAACATTTATAATTTGAGTGGCTTTCTATGGGGAGTAATGAAGCTCTCGAGCACCCAATAAACAACGAAATCGGTTCTTCAAAACCCCAATCTTCTTTCCACAATGTTTCGCGTCTTTGAGTGCTGCATGTTGTAGTTGCTTTCCCGGCTGCCTGCATTTGGAGACCGATATGGTGTCATTAGCCAGGGTTCCAGGGGATAACCCGCATTACCTGTTAAAAATATGATTAGCTTCTGCAATTTACACACAGTTTTACGAAAATAATTACCTAATAGCCAACTATTTCTTTCTCCGTCCCGATACTTCTGTTCTAAGAAAGACCTCGCTTTGCTTAGGCTCCATATATGTGCATCGTGGTTGCATCCTGGATATTTTGCGTCAATAAATCGTATACGCATTTCGTTATCGCACACCTAAAAATATATATTCCATTTAGAAGCACTCTAATTATTAAATCAAAATACTCACCACCATAGCATGATCGGTCATAGTTTGATCGGTCATCTCGAACGGACTACAATTGTCTCTTAGGTTCCGCTTTTCAAGCCTTGCGTCTGCATTCTGGAGCACATTGTTCTCCTCGTCCAACAAAACTGCCGCTGCTATCATTTCCATTACTGCAATGATGTCTTTTTTGTCTTTATTTTATTAGTACTATGCACGACATTCAACTTTTTCACAGATGTTCACAAAATTGTTTGGTTTTCTGTTTCGATCTCACACGTTCCACAGGCAAACAGCTTATTGTGAATACCACTTATCTTCTTCTTATTATTTCGATTTTGTTTTATGTTGGAATCCAAATTTTCGATCGATGCGTAACGTAATGCGGGAACGTAATTGTAGTGCAGAATAGGGGTGAATAAGAGATGGAACATCTTTACCTCTGGCATTTAGGAGCTGGGATTGCCATTTTAATCCAACCTTTGCAGGCGCAACAAAGTGTAATTGGAATGTAAAATTATCGACTAATAGAGAAAGACCACGTTTAATTCTGATTGCATTTGAAAATAATAAAAAAATTATTCACTGTAATCTTACAAATATGAAAGTATACCTAAATTCAGATATCTACCCCTATGATGACTTAAATTTAAAGTTTGATGATAACCGATATGCTGTTCTCTACGATGTGTATGCTAAATTTCAACAAAGTTATTATCTGAGAGACCCACAACCAATTATTTCATGGGAAAAATTTAAAGAGAAAGAAACCAATTATGGTTATCGATGTCAGTCATCAGAATGAGACAATCAAAATCGGGCCAATCGACGTAAAATAATTTCCATAATAAAAAATCTAAATTAAATATAAACATTTGAAATATTTTTTTTTTCTTTTATTAAAAAATTTCTTATAAATAATTAACAAAAAATAATATAATAAACTTAATTACTCAGGAGATTATAATAAATACATTTAAATTCCTTCATCGGTAAATGAAAGATTCATTAAGTCAACTCCATCAAACATTTCAGAATTAATAGCATTTTCGTTTGATATTCTAAAGTGACTCCAAGCATATGTGGTTACACCATCAGGTTTAATCTTTCTCTTATTGTCATCACAACTCAATGTTATTTTATTTTGTTTATTTGTATAAACAACATGATTTTTAGATTTAAATGTTAGCATATCACCCGTAATTCTACTTTTATTTAGTAAACAATCTCTAAAAGTATCTATGTTGTATGTAGAGAGGATGGACTTTTTAACACCCTTAGATTTTAAAATTTCAGCACCATGTTGTACACTTATCGCATACATTTTTGGTCTCAATCCTATGAACTCCTTCATAACTCTTCCACAGTTTTCGTCTTTCATCATTCCTAGCTTCTTTTTATTGACCAGTGCAATATTGAATATATTCATCGACGGATACTCTGAGGTGTCAAATCTCTCCTGAATTTAACTAAACGTTATTTCTTTATAAAAATATCTTCCCTTTAACGAATATATCAAGGAATCGGTGTCCATATAATTTAACGAAAAATCATCTTGATATTTAGGTTTCATAAAACAATAATGGAAATCATACATTTTCCACTTTGATAGTTCTAAAACACAGAATCCTAAATATATTGGTTTATTGTAAAGGGTCTTGACTCGATTTAACTGGATTGCGACCGCGTTATCAGAAAACTGAGTCAAACTATGAAAATTATGTTTTGCTATCAACGATCGCGCGGTTATCTTATTTCTATTTTCCAGTGATTAACAATTTTAACATCTTTTCTTTTATCTACATTCTCCATTGTCTATTATTCAACAATTTAAAGAAATATTTTTGAAACGCATTTTTTGCTTTGGTTATGTACTCTGTATTTACATCGATGTAAGTTTTCAACCATGGATCTTGGTTGAATGCGAGTATACGTTTTACTTCGTTAAGATTATTCCTTGTTGAAGTGCTTGACAAAGATTTGTGTAGTGTATTGCGAATGAGTTTTTAGAAGTAATGTCGGTTATTAATTTATTATACTTGGATTCACCTACAATTTTATTTTGCGCCCAAAAAGGTAAATCGTTATGTACATCATGAAGATGAGTAGGGTACTCTAAATCGACTTCATAAATATATCCGACTGAAGAATTATCTGCAATATTTAAAATATGTTTACTCTTGGATAGTTTTGTAAATTCCGTTCCTTAAACCCACTTTAAATTATTTAAAGGGACATATTCGGACATTGCCCACCCATATAGATTATTGGCATCTAGGTACATAAGATATTCAGATGGTTTACTTTCGTTATGATCATCTTAATACTCGTTATTCGCAACCGTATGTCTTTTCGAACATTGCACTATACCACCACGAATTCAATTTTAACAAAAATTATACATGTCAATGTCTGTAAGGAGATCCAATTCTAGATTCGTCATTTTTAACATAGATCCCAGGAAAGACCTTGTAAATTGAATTACAAATAAGTCTAAAGTTCTCAAATACATCAGTTAGTATTAAAACGTCAGCCTTTAAATATAACTCCATATATTCTCCTAAATTTTTACAATCAAATGTTCTCTAAACGTTAATGGCATGTTCATATTCCTCTAAGGAACAACTTTCATTCGTTAAAGTGCTTTCAACACATCGAACGATTGCAGGTACTCATAAGGAAATTGACCTTTTCTACTCATGATATTAAACTAACTATCGCTTCCAAATTGTATGAAAATCATCTTTTGAAACATTTTTACCTATGGAGTCTAAACTGCCATAAATTTAATTAAATCTAAAAATCTCAACTCTTATCGATTTTTACCATTCATTGGAATGAAATGTGAAAGGTATACATATAATTCCTTGTAAATGATAATAGTTGTTTCCCCATCATATTCCCGCAACTCTTTTACGAAGAGCTGACAGTCGTATGAAAAAAAGTTATGGAAATATTTGGGGATGAATTTTGCAACCTGATGGTTGAGATTGCAAATGTTGTGGGCTGCCCCCCTATATTGACCGCTTAAATGACAGTAATCTCTAACTCTATCATTACCTAATGCTTCCTCACAGCAATTGATGCTTTTTTTAAATTGCTCTTCATCTAAGGGTGTTAAAATATTCATTCCGATTTATGGCGATTAGGCAGTTCAGCACTTCCAAATAATTGTATGCATACACGGATATGATAGCGGGTCTTACTATATGGACTGCTTAAAAGTCTATAGCGGCAAGCGAAAGAAAAAAGGTTAATAAATGATGATTAAAAAGAGAAATAATTAACATATAACGTTGACATATTCTTGATCAATATGAAATGAAATTTTCCTTCTTCATGGAGCAGCATTAAATTGACATGTTGCAACTTCTTTCCTTTTGTTAAATAGTATAGATCAACAACTTCCTCTTTTTCATATCCAAAGACATTGACACTCATACCAACGTTGCTTTCTTCAAAAATTCGAATATGTTGCAAAGCTAGACGAAATTGCATTCCTGTAAAATTCAACATAACACCACTTTCAAGTGTTATGAGTTCACTATTAATGTCAACATTATATGAAGAAGTGAGTCCACAGTTGATTGTTGGTTTGAGTTTCAATGCTGCTACCATACACCATTTTAAACAAAAATCATCATTAAGGTTTTTAATGTTGATGCAGGCTGACTTGTTTCGGAGCGTTTTTGGAGTAACTATATATTGGGAACCTCTGTAAATGAAGCTTTATAAACATTAATTTCGTGCTTAAGAATCCGTGTTAGAGATCATACTGAATCTCTCTTCTGGAATCCACCCATTTTGTTTGATAGCATATCAGTATGATTACCGAAAGTGCTACCAATATCATCAGATAACGTTTGCAACTGCATTTTTGTGATATGTTTAATGGTTGTGTAGGTTTGACTATCTTCTTTAGTTTTCTTATTTGCAATATGATCTCCATTATACGTTTTGTTTACCAAAGGTTACTGCTCTTTATTTTTTTGCGATGGCGTCGTTGAAGATTCCGTTTCTTTTAATAGTTTAATGTACACAGCAACTAAACTATCGCTTAATAGTTTTACATTTAACTGAGACGACGTCTCTATTTTCCTTTTTGCTGCGGATTGGAAAATCCCGTTTCCATCATCATGAGCAATCGTATGATGAAACTTCATCGCGTACGCGCCTTCAATATATTTATTACACTTTGAACAATGAAACTTTATCGCGCACGCGCCTTCAATATATTTATTACACTTTGAACAAAGATTTTTTAAGTGATTTCTGTAAATAACACTGGAATTTAATTCCATATAAGACATTTTTAGTATATTTATTATTATATCAAAGATATAACTTTTGTTTTGATTTGTTTTTTCTTTTTTTTACTTGTATTTTTTTTCTTTGATTCTTTGAATTTGTTAAATAAATAGTATTAGTATTTCTTAATATCTTATCGAAGTTAAGTATGTTTTCGTTTTCACAAAACTGATAGAGACGTGAAAAAAATATTTTTACGAGCCACTCACAATGGTTCAACAAACACTAACTTAGCGGAAAATTCCCAAAAAAAAATTACAATACCACAGTGCACCTTCGTAACGTGACACAAGGTCACAAGCCACAGTTTTCACATACATTTAAAATCAAGTTGTCACTTGAAAATCCAAAGCAGGGAATCAAATTGTCACATCCAAGTATCAATATTCTAACGACAGGGTTATCTAAACAATGACGACAGAACAGACGAGCACGTGCCCCTACACCACACAAGCATTTTTTGATGGAAAATTTCCATTGAAAGTTTCAGAACTCTTACGAAACGAAATTTAACAGAAAAATTAAAGATCTCTGAAGTATCAAACAGACGGAAAAATTCGAAAGAAAGGCTCAGAACTCTATCAGACAGCTAAAAAAAGGGTTCATAAAAAACAATGAAGATTAAATATACGAAAACGTGACACCCTAAAACAATAACTTGAACACTTCTAAACTCAAGCACCATGTTGACGAATTTTAACAAAGAGAAATTAACGATCGCTAAAATACCACATACATACAAAAGCACCGTGTTGACAAAAATATTCTAAAGAAAGGCTCAGAACTATGACGATCGCTGAAGCAATGACTTCAATCGATATTTAATCATACACCATATCAAATTAAAAAGGGTCATATCACGTCCCCTATACCCATGCTAATAAAATTTTATTATCAAGACTATCTGAAAACCCACCTAAAAAAGTGTCACATCACGTACTCATATCCAAGTTAATAAAAATTAATTATCTTGGACTATCTGAAAACCACACTGGATTTTCCAATAACCAAATATAAAAGGATCAAATCACGTAATCATATCCAAGCTCATAAAAATTAATTACATAGGATTTCCTATTACCAACTAAATAAGGGTTACATCACGTACTGCTATCCAAGCTAATAAAAATTAATTATTTAGGATTTCCTATATCAAAGCTCATTAAATTTATTTAATATCTCATAAGCAGCTTGACCCACAAATTAATTAACTCCTTAAGCAGCTTGGCTCACGAATTAATTAACTCTTTAGTCATCTTAGCGTACCTTTCCTTTTTATATTTTTCTGTCTTGGTTAAGGCGTTAAATCTTCCGATAATAACTTCTTCCTTTGAGATCTTGTTTAACTCACTTAAAGATGTTTCGACTTCTTGTATTGCTTTACTTTTTTACTACCATCCTTTTTTTTGTAAAGTTATTTGACCAGATTTTTTAATTTTTTATAAAAGATATTTTGCTTTTGTTATACTTCAATTTGAGAACCAAAGTTTTGTATTAGTCTTATAAAAAAAATGGTTTGGTATTGAAGATTATATTATATTTAAACAAAAACCAACTTATTTAAGACAAGAAAAACTGTTGTAATAAAAAATGCAACAAATAATAAAAATCAAACTTCAACGCTTTCGGTGCAGAAACTTTTTTCACGATAGAGAAAAAGTGACAGCTTATTTCATTATATTTTTTCATTCTCAACTCGGTAATATTTTTGATATTTGCAAAAATTTAAAAAAATTATATCCGTCATGTACATGGTGGAACGCGGATTTTGCTTATTTGGGAATGAAATAAAGAAATTATGAACATTAGAAAAAATTTTTTTTGATAATTTAGTTATATTGAACAATAAGGGAATTTTTGAAACACGTCGTTTTAAATAGTGTATGTGGTATTATGCCAATTTTAGCCTCAATATTTTTAATTATGTCTTCCAAGGTGTTGGGATAGTTGATATACACCTTCGACTTCTGGTAAACCCAAAGGAAAAAATTGCATGGGGCTTAGTCTGATGAGCACATACGGGTGAAACTTCTGTTCATCATGAATAATCAGGTGGAGAGAACGTCAGGAAATGCGAAGAGCAAGAGATTTTTTTCGAGCAGAGCATGGAGTTTACAGTACTGCTGCTCGAACTCTCTCGATGTTTTGTGGTGTTGTAATCCTTCTCTCAGGTCTTCTTCATACAAATGACACATTCCCTGCTGTTCTCAATAAAGTTAGCCAATTTATAATTGATCGCCGTCCGGGAACACGTCCGCGTAGGGAAACAGCGAATCGTAAACTAAAAGCAAGCTGCGCTGCAATGATCGAGTGCGCATTTGAAAAATACGCTTCAACAAAAAATGGCTCAGAACTATGACGATCGTTGAAGCAATGAGTTCAATCGATATTTAGTCATACACCATATCAAATTAAAAAGGGTCATATCACGTCCCCTATACCCATGCTAATAAAATTTTATTATCAAGACTATCTGAAACCCCAACTAAAAAAGGGTCACATCACGTACTCATATCCAAGGTAATAAAAATTAATTATCTTATCAAGACTATCTGAAACCCCAACTAAAAAAGGGTCACATCACGTACTCATATCCAAGGTAATAAAAATTAATTATCTTGGACTATCTAAAAACCACATTGGATTTTCCAATAACCAAATATAAAAGGGTCAAATCACGTAATCATATCCAAGCTCATAAAAATCAATTACATAGGATTTCCTATTACCAACTAAATAAGGGTAACATCACGTGCTGATATCCACGCTAATAAAAATTAATTATGTAGGATTTCCTATATCAAAGCTCATTAAATTAATTTAATATCTCATAAGCAGCTTGGCCCACAAATTAATGAACTCCTTAAGCAGCTTGGCCTACAAATTAATTAACTCTTTAGTCATCTTAGCGTACCTTTCCTTTTTATATTTTTCTGTCTTGGTTAAGGCGTTAAATCTTCCGATAATAATTTCTTCCTTTGAGATCTTGTTTAAATCACTTAAAGATGTTTCGACTTCTTGTATTGCTTTACCTTTTTACTACCATCCTTATTTTTTGTAAAGTTATTTGACCAGATTTTTTTATTTTTTATTAAAGATATTTTGCTTTTATTATACTTCAATTTGAGAACCAAAGTTTTGCATTAGTCTTATGAAAAATGGTTTGGTATTGAAGATTATATTATATTTAAACAAAAACCAACTTATTTAAGACAAGAAAAACTGTTGTAATAAAAAATGCAAAAAATAATACAAATCAAAACTTCAACGCTTTCGGTGCAGAAACTTTTTTCACGATAGAGAAATAGTGACAGCTTATTTCATTATATTTTTTCATGCTCAACTCGGTAATATTTTTGATATTTGCAAAAATTTCAAAAACTTATATCCGTCAAGTACATGGTGGAACGCGGATTTTGCTTATTTGGGAATGAAATAAAGAAATTATGAACGTTAGAAAAATTTATTTGATAATTTAGTTATATTGAACAGTAAGGGAATTTTTGAAACACGATGTATTAAATAGTGTATGTGGTATTATGCCAATTTTAGCCTCAATATTTTTAATTATGTCTTCCAAGGTGTTGGGATAGTTGATATACACCTTCAACTTCTGGTAAACCCAAAGGAAAAAATTGCATGGGGCTTAGTCTGATGAGCATATACGGGTGAAACTTCTGTTCATCATGAAGAATCAGGTGGAGAGAGCGTCAGGAAATGCGAAGAGCAAGAGTTTTTTTTCGAGCAGAGCATGGAGTTTACAGTACTGTTGGTCGAACTCTCTCGATGTTTTGTGGTGTTGTAATCCTTCTCTCAGGTCTTCTTCATACACATGACACATTCCCTGCTGTTCTCAATAAAGTTAGCCAATTTATAATTGATGGCCGTCCAGGAACACGTCCGCGTAGGGAAACAGCGAATCGTAAACTAAAAGCAAGCTGCGCTGCAATGATCGAGTGCGCATTTGAAAAATACGCTTCAACAAAAAATGGCACCTTCTTATGTAAACTGAAAGGCAGACAAATACACTTTAGAGGCACTTTCTATCTAACTTAATCAACAATCGAGATGTCCCTAGATAGATCGGTGCGAGAATATTTAAACACGCATTTGAATTTGGTGATTTTGGAATGCTGTCTAACACGAAAAGATCAATGAAAATTTTATAAAATATCCCTTATTTAATTTTATTATCCTAGAAATTCATTTCTAATATTTATTTTTATCTTAAACTCACGCTAGATTGTGCTGTCATAAAAACGGTGCTGTATTTTGTAAATTGTCATATAAAAAAACTGTGTATTGAAGACAGTTTAACGTATTAGAGAACTTGGAATTATACAAACAAAAACCGGCAAGTCCAGATGCAACCGCTGAAGTATCCACAAAAGCTGCTGCGACAAGTGGATTCGAGCCTTCTTAGTTTACCAATTGTATGATATCAATATCAGAAAACTAGTTAGATAAATTATTAATAAATGCAATTCAAAATCTCTCAAATCAAATAGTAAACTTCCAAAAACAATTGGAAATCAAAGATTCAAGAATTGATATACTGTTGATATATAATCGAAGTTAATCTTAACACGATCTCATAGATATTAAATATTATAGAAATTAATGGTAGTTCCCTGACTAAAATGACTCGAAGGTATGATGTAGTTAACCTTCAAAACGCTAACAACCCAGAGTTATTTCTCATACTTACGACCAAACATAAAATCTGACACACAATGTATTTTGAAAATTACTACATTGTAAGAAAAGACTGTGTTGGAGCTACTAGAGGCACAGCTATTCTAATAAGAAATTAAATACAAATCGTATTCCTATAACAATAAATTTGTTCAAATCCCCAGAAATATGTATTATTAAAGTACCTATTACTTCAAACAAAGTTATGTATATAATTTAGGTTTATTACCCCTCAGATTATAACAATGAATTTTTAAGAACCAAATTTCATCTTTTTTCAAGTCTTTAAAACAAGAAAATCCAAATAACTTTTATTATTGGCTGGCGACTTGAACTGCAAGCCTCAAGTTTAGGGTAATGTTTCAAACATTCCAAAGGAATTTATGTTAAAAGACTGGTTATTAAACAGCAAAATTAGATTTAGATGCAAACTGTATGCTAAAATTTTACCCCTATATCAACATTGTTCGTCTTAGTTGGGCCTGTGCGTAGCCGAACAAAAAATACACATGCATAAACAAACCAATTCTGTAAATTTTCTGAATACACTAATCTATGACAGTAACCATAACACATTGCATATAATTGCATCTAAAAATGCAAATGAAGTTCGTTTTACAAATTTAGGATTTTAAAGACTTAATAACATAAAAACAAAAGTGTTGACAAAAATATTCCAAAGAAAGGCTCAGAACTATGACAATCGTTAAAGCAATGAGTTCAATCGATATTTAATCATACACCATATCAAATTAAAAAGGGTTATATCACGTCCCCTATACCCATGCTAATACAATTTTATTATCAAGACTATCTGAAACCCCAACTAAAAAAGGGTCACATCACGTACTCATATCCAAGGTAATAAAAATTAATTATCTTGGACTATCTAAAAACCACATTGGATTTTCCAATAACCAAATATAAAAGATCAAATCACGTAATCATATCCTAATAAAAATTAATTATATAGGATTTCCTATATCAAAGATCAAATCAATCAAATTTATTTAATATCTTATAAGCAGCTTGGCCCACAAATTAATTATCTCCTTAAGCAGCTTGGCCCACAAATTAATTAACTCTTTAGTCATCTTAGCGTACCTTTCCTTTTTATATTTTTCTGTCTTGGTTAAGGCGTTAAATCTTCCGATAATAACTTCTTCCTTTGAGATCTTGTTTAACTCACTTAAAGATGTTTCGACTTCTGTATTGCTTTACTTTTTTTACTACCATCCTTATTTTTTGTAAAGTTATTTGACCAGATTTTTTAATTTTTTATAAAAGATGTTTTGCTTTTGTTATACTTCAATTTAAGAACCAAAGTTTATGAAAAATGGTTTGGTATTGAAGATTATATTATATTTAAACAAAAACCAACTTATTTAAGGCAAAAAAAAACTGTTGCAATAAAAAATGCAACAAATAATACAAATCAAAACTTCAACGCTTTCGGTGCAGAAACTTTTTTCACGATAGAGAAAAAGTGACAGCTTATTTCATTATATTATTTCATGCTCAACTCGGTAATATTTTTGATATTTGCAAAAATTTCAAAAAATTATATCCGTCATGTACTTGGTGGAACGCGGATTTTGCTTATTTGGGAATGAAATAAAAAAATTATTAACATTAGAAAAATTTATTTGATAATTCAATTATATTGGTGGAGGCATCCTGTTCAAGAGATGGTGGTTAGGATGACTGTTGCGAAAACACACTAGCAGGTATTGCTTAGACAACAGAAAATTGTGTCTGCGCACGGTAAGAACCTTCGTCTCCTCATGTAGATGGTCCTCAGAAGACATAAGAATACACCCTGTTGATGTTCTAAGGCCGGCACTCTGGCAAGTCTGAATTTTCTCCCACTGCGTCGTACACGCGTTCGCCGACCAAACATGTGCTGCGTAGTTTGCTACAGACCGACCTATCGCTTTTTAAGAGGTCAACAAGGTTTCTTTGTCGGCTCCCCAAGTACTGCCGGCAAGTGACTTGAGGACCTTGTTCATACTTTTGAGTTTATCGCAGATAGCTAAAGCATGTGCAGAGGATCTAAAAAGGCTGTCCAATGTGACCCCAAGGATTTTGGGGTAGTTTGAGGTCGGGATGTTGACGTCATCGACTTTCACATTGAGTGACAACCGCACCTCTGCGGTCCAAGCAGTAAACAGTGTGGCTGATGATTTGAAGGCGGATATTTTCATATTCATCGCAGTGAAGAAACGTGCTAAGTCAGTGAGGTAACAGTTGATTTTCTGGCAAATGTCATCCACTTTAGGTCCTGACGCCAGAATTGTGCTATCGTCAGAGTTCGACACAATATCAACGCCGTCTGGTGGTGCAGGAATTTTAGAGCGGTAGAGGTTAAACAGAGCCGGGGATAAAACTCCACCCTGGGGAACTCCTTATTTAACTCTACGGGGCTTCGACTTTCTGTCTCTAAATTCTACATATGACTGGCGCCCACACATATAATTTACGAGCCAATGTTTCAAACTGGGCGGAAGGGACGTTTCTTCAATGTCCTCGAACAGAGTGGCATGATTGACCGTGTCGAAGGCTTTTGTAAGATCAAGAGCCACGAGGACCGTCCTGTCGTTAGGCTTGTTCTGGTTAAGGCCGCGACTTATACGTGTGGTGATGGCGTGTAAAGCAGTTGTTGTGCTGTGCTGCTTGCGGAATCCATGCTGATGATCAGCACTAGGAAAGTGTTCGATCAGGCTGGGGAGGAGCAGTGCTTCAAGCGTCTTTGCTACTGGAGAAAGCAAGGAGATCGGCCTGTACGAATCTCCTTTACTTGCGTCTTTGCCTGGCTTCAGTAGCGGGACCACTCTGCCCATTTTCCAGTCATCGAGAACTTCGTGAGTGGCTAGCGACAGATTGAGCACTTTGGTCATGTACTCTACTCCCGGGGTATCCAAGTGCTTTAACATCAGCATTGAGATTCCGTCCGGACCCAGCGCCTTTGATGAGTTTGCGCTGCGGATGACATGGGAAACTTCGCCAACGGTAAATTGTGGTGGTGCCTCTTCGACTCGGAGAGCGCGGATACGACGCAATACTCTCCTTTTCGCCTTATCACTCTCTGGGTGCTCAATAAAAAGCCGGTTAAAATAACACGCGCACCGCTTCGGATCTGTCACTCTTCTATCACCGAACGTGACAGCTGTCCGATCATCCTTCCTTACAGGGTTAGAGAGTGATTTGACCGTTGGCCACAACTTACCAATTCCGGAACAAGTTGCACTGCTTTAAGTGGTCTAGCCATTTGCTCCGCTTATATTCGTTGACCAACCTACTGATCTCGGAGTTGAGATCCCTAATTCTAGGGTCAGTAGGGTTGGAGCGACGAATGTCATCACGCTCGTCTGCGAGTCCCGCTGCTTCTGCTGGGAAGTTTGGTCGTACTTCGGGTATTCGACCAGCAGGGATATGGCGAGCGGCTGCTGCGTTAATGATTGTCCGGAACTTTTTCTCGGCTACCCGAACGTCCGATGGAATAGCTAGATTATTAAAGCTGCGGTTGGTGGCTTCTCTGAAGGCCTCCCAATCAGCCTTTTTTTGATTGAGAAACGTATGGCGTTCAGAGGTTATAAAATCGGGTGGTCTATTTATGGAGAGAATTATGGGAAGGTGGTCCAATCCTAGTGAGATGACGGGTTGCCAGGTGACGTCGTTGATCAGGCCAGGCGATGCCAAAGTGATGTCTGGCGAGCTATGGCAATCGCCCATAATCCGCGTGGGGGCGTCCTCATTCACTGTGCAGAATGTAGAGCTATCAAATTGCTCTGCCAAAGCTATGCCCTCTGGTCGTTGTCTAGGAGCGAATTCCACAGTTCGTGGTGAGCATTAAAGTCTCCTAGGACCAAGCGGTTATTGCCTTGTAGAAAATTGCTAATGTCTGGCAGATAACGCGGGGCACAGCTACCAACCAGAGGGATGTATACGTTGTACAGCTCTATTTCGGCAGTTCCAGACTTGACTGCTACCCCCATACATTCCATGTATGGGTCTCTAGAGTCAAGCTAAGGCGAAATAGGTCTGTACTGCACAGAATGGTGTAACAGGAAAGCAAGTCCCCCACCTCCACTTCTGGTGCGATCCTTACGTAGCACGTTGTATCCGTCACAACTGTGCAGGCTGCAGGTGGCATTCAGCTTAGTTTCTTGGATCGCGGCGACCATGATGTTTCTCCGATTCATAAATTCTATGACCTCACTGATTTTGTTGCGTAGGCCATTACAATTAAATTGCAAAATTGATGCACTGTCAGGAGTGGCAACAGCAATCTGTGGTGTAAGATGCTGTGTATGTTGATGCTGTTGCGAGGGCGACTGCGGGGGAGTCTCGTAGTTGGATGATGATGACGACGACGACGAAAATGCAGACGAAGATGATAACACCAAATCCAGAGACCCACTGCTAACTTCGTTGGTACAGCATGAGGCAACAAAGTCTGCTTCGCTATACTCCTTGATGTGGTTCAGACCTGAACAGCTCCTGAAGTGCACCCACTCCATGCAACGATTACACCTTACAGACGTAGCACGATGGTGTATTCGGTTCTGACAAACCGAGCAGATCCAAGGTCCAGGGTTTTGTTCGATCCAGGCTCGGACCAGTAGTATTCGAAGCAGGCATTCCGGAAAGTGCTGCTCCCACGACGAAAAAGTTGACGAACAAAAAACATATATTGTTGAGGTGAATGCCCCTGGACGAAGAGTTTTGGGTCAATCCGGTACATAGAACCGGCAGTCGCGGGCTTTGTGGTGTTATAATCCTTCTCTCAGGTCTTCTTCATACACATGACACATTTCCTGCTGTTCTCAATAAAGTTAGCCAATTTATAATTGATGGCCGTCCAGGAACACGTCCGCGTAGGGAAACAGCGAATCGTAAACTAAAAGCAAGCTGCGCTGCAATGATCGAGTGCGCATTTGAAAAATACGCTTCAACAAAAAATGGCGCCTTCTCACGTAAACTGAAAGGCAGACAAATACACTTTAGAGGCACTTTCTATCTAACTTAATCAACAATCGAGATGTCCCTAGATAGATCGGTGCGAGAATATTTAAACACGCATTTGAATTTGGTGATTTTGGAATGCTGTCTAACGCAAAAAGATCAATGAAAATTTGATAAAATATTCCTTATTTAATTTTATTATCCTGGAAAGTTGTGGTATCTTACTGTTTTAGGGTCGAGTAATTCATTTCTAATATTTATTTTTATCTTAAACTCGCGCTAGATTGTGCTGTCATAAAAACGGTGCTGTATTTTGTAAATTGTCATATAAAAAACTGTGTATTGCAGTAATTACTGCATATACAACACAAAGGAAGACAGTTTAACGTATTAGAGAACTTGGAATTATACAAAGAAAAACCGGCAAGTCCAGATGCAACCGCTGAAGTATCCACAAAAGCTGCTGCGACAAGTGGATTCGTGCCTTCTTAGTTTACCAATTGTATGATATCAATATCAGAAAGCAGATAAATTATTAACAAATGCAATTCAAAATCTCTCAAATCAAATAGTAAACTTCCAAAAACAATTGGAAATCAAAGATTCAAGAATTGATACACTGTTCTCATTGATATATAATCGAAGTTAATCTTAACACGATCTCATAGATATTAAATATTATAGAAATAAATGGTAGTTCCCTGACTAAAATGACTCGAAGGTATGATGTAGTTAACCTTCAAAATGCTAACAACCCAGAGTTATTTCTCATACTACGACCAAACATAAAATGTGACACACAATGTATTTTGAAAATTACTATATTGTAAGAAAAGACTGTGTTGGAGTTACTAGAGGCACAGATATCCTAATAAGAAATTAAATACAAAACGTATTCCTATAACAATAAATTTGTTCAAATGCCCAGAAATATGTATTATTAAAGTGCCTAATACTTCAAACAAAGTGTTGTATATAATTTCGGTTTATTACCCCTCAGATTATAATAATGAATTTAATTCAGTGTGTTACTTTATTCTTTCGTTCACATATATGTATATTACACAGTGGAACATTTTTGGAGTTATTGTCTGGGGGGTGGGAAATTCCAAGTCAGGGTGATGGTACTAAGTCAGTATATTAAAACCCTCAAAGGTTTTTCCCAAACGGAAAAACGTGTAGAGTCTTATAACTTTCACGTAAAGTCACATAACCTATAAACAAATTGCGACATAGATCAAGGAATTTTGAGCATAGCTCGAGCAAATTTTTGAAATTCATACCTTTACTTAATTTTGAATAAAAGCAGAACGCGTTAATCGATTTCTATGATCTATGTCGCATTTTGTTTATAGGTTATGTGACTTTACGTGAAAGTTATAAGACTCTACACGTTTTTCCGTTTGGGATTTATATGTTTTAAAAAAAAAAAAAATTTTTGGGCACAATTTTCTTCATAAATTTATTTCTAATTGCAAAAATGTTGATTTGGTAGAGAAACAGTATATTAATGGATTAAAGCAAATGTAATTATTAATTTTTCTCAATTTATTTCAGCAAAATCGAACTAGTCGTTCTCGAGTTATGTCAAACTACGTTTTTGCCAATATTTTACAACTAAGCGAAAAAACATCAAGATAAGGAAAAAATGTAAAAGGTCATAAAAAAAACTGGCACATACGAACGCAAAACCCTTTAAGGGTTTTAATATACTGACCTAGTACCATCACCCTGACTTGGAATTTCTCACCCCCAGATTGGCTGTTGTACTGTGTACTTATGTACAATATGTTTCATATTGTACATAAGTACACATAATTACTATGTTTGTAAAAATATTTAACAATGTTTGTTTTATGTTTAATTTGTACAATAATAGTTTCAATTTTTATTTCGCTGTTTAATATGTGTTAAATTTATGTTTGTTTTAATAAGAATTTTCTTCACTTTGTCACGGGAGGAAAAGAAATCAAACGCTTCAAGTTCTAATTAACAATTAAACTAATGATGTCGGGTCCTCAATAAATGGGTCGCAGTGGCAATTCGTCGGTGATAAGAGCCTTCAATTTCGGCACCCATGTGCTCCACACTTGCCGCGCCATCACCTTGAAGGAGGCAAACCGCTGATTTTGAATGTGGAAGAACGGCAGGTTGAGGCGCCTACATGTTGCTGTGGCGATGCGAGATACCGTCGGCGAAAAGTCGAGAATGCCCCTCATTGAGGCCCAAGAGTCGAAATCATCTTCTGCAGCACGAACCGCCTCCGTTGGCCCAAATACAATGGACCTTTGGACGACTTGCTCAGCGCATCAAATATCGACCGGATCAGCTGTGGGGCGCCGTGCAAAGACTTGTGATGACGGGGTCGCATCGTCGACAGCTCTCCAGTACCGGGCAGCCAGGCGCTAAGTGGCTCCGAACCAGACAATTTCGGTAGTACCCCCGTCGGTCAACCGCTTCGAACCGTGTCTTAGGCAACATTTCTCGGAAACGCCGACAAGACTTCAAGGCGTGGTCCTCTTGACAAAAACTCGCGTCGGCTTCGTGACGATCTAGGCGGTCATCCGAGCGTTCACGTCTGGGTAGGTAGCCGGCCATCTCTAGGGGAAGATACAAAAACAAGTTATTGAAATTTTGGAAAAGGGATGGGGAAGCCGCCTAGTCAGTCAGAAAACCGCTTGATGACTTTAGTTATAGGACGTCCGATTGTAATGTTGGTAGTCAATATGTCCCCAACCCCAATATTGTTGTCTGTGCCGGGGTGAGTTCCGACAATACGACCCATCTTCCACTCGTTTGGAGACAACTTTTCATCCTTAATGACGACAAGATCGTTAATTTTAATGTTATCTTGTTGACACTTCCATTTGTATCTACAATGCAGCTCTTTTAAATATTCAGGCTTCCATCATTGGCAAAAATTTTGTGAGATCTTTTTTAATCGTTTCGATCTGCTGGCTAGGGTAAGATTATCTACGGAAATATCAGGCTTAGCTGGAGCAAGAATCGACGTACCGTTAAGAAATTGTCCTGGTGTCTAAGGGGATAAATCTGATGGGGCATCGCCGGCAGGGGTCTATACGAGCTAATATTGTTGTGTGCTCTTGGAATGTAAAAATCATTTGCGGAGTTTTAAATGACTTAACTGCCGCCTACCATAGGCCACCCATATGAGGAGCTTCAGGAGGTAGTAATTTCCATTCAAGGTTCTGGTAAATATTCTGCTGGATGGTACGAGTCTGAAAGGATTTTTTGAACGCAATCCGAGCCTTACGCATCATTTCCGCTGCACCTACAAAATTTGTACCATTATTGGAATAGATTCTAGATTCTCTCTAGATTCGGGCATCCCCGTCTTCCTACAAATCTGGAAAACGCGGCCAAAAATGATTGTGTTGTAAATCGCTCGTTGCTTCTAAGTGTACAGCCTTTGTCGCAAAGCACACGAATATGCAGACATAACCTTTGGTGATTAGACAAGCGCGTCCCGTGAACTTTTTGACAGGAAAGGGTCCAGCAAAATCAACGCCTGTGTTGTTAAAGGGTCGGGTCAGCATTGTGCGCTCAGGAGAAGTTGAGGCCATAATCTGAGTTTAAGTGTGTTTTTGTATAGTTTACATGTTCGGAAATTGTGAATAACTTTTTTGACTAGAGACTTTAGGCTGAAGATCAAAAATCCGACCTTAGCACACGTACCATGAGCTGAATCTACATGTCTACAGTTTTCATTTCCAACATTTGCCAGAATAGTAGACGTTCTGTTGCCGACGAAAGTGCTCCATGAACAGGGTGGTTTTGTATGCCAGGCCAGCACGATCGTTGAGTCCGTCCAGTAATGTGTGGATACATTTGTCAGTTGAAGACTTGCAACAACTGCTGCTGCTGATTCTGAAAGAAGAACAGTTCCGCAAAGTTCGTGGTAACGAGACTTTTTTTTATTGGTGCGACACGAGTTTTCGAAGCCAGAAGAGAAGTATGGGTCGTGTTGTTTTTAAATTCAATTCGAATGTAGAGTGCAGCAGCATAAGCGCTTTCTGATGCGCACAAAATCCATGGATTTCAACCTGACTTAATGGCTGAAATTTAATCCATCGAGGAATTTTTATTGTGTCTATTAACGGGTAATTGTTTACGAAATTGTTCGAGTAATTGGTTTCAACGAGTCATCCCAATTTATTTTGTCTAACAACCAATGCTGCATAATCAGCTTAGCCACTACAATCACTGGAGCCAGCCATCCGCAAGGGCCGAAAAACTTGGCTATGGTCGATAGAACTACTCTTGTGGTAAACGATTGTTTTTCTTAGATGAGTAGCGAGGTAAAAGTGAAGCAGTCAGCTGATATATGCCATCTGATCCTCAAAGTCTTCGTTGAGGATCCTTCAGAGATATCCAGCCAATTGACAGGTAAAATTTGTTCTCGAGGCAGTTCTTCAATCACTAAAGGATTATACAAGCTCCACTTTCTAAGTTCGAAACCTGCGAGTCCAGGGCTGAAATAAATTCCCTTTGGTTACTTACAGCTTCGCTATGGTATGGCCGCCTGCTTGGATATTATCAACGTATAAATTTTGTTGTATTATTTACGAGGCTATTTTACTTTAACATCTTTCGCAAGTTGAAGAAGTGGAGAGGACTGGGGCGCAATTTACTCCAAATTTAACAGTTAGAAGCTCAAAATCATCCACTGCATCTTTTGGCGACTTTCGAAACATAATTCTCTGAACTTTGGCTTGGCTAGGGTCTAACAATATTTGGCGGTACAGTTAAGTTACATCGGTATTGAACGCGTACTTGAAAACCCTCGACTTAAGTATTTGCAAAACGAAATCTTGTTGGAGAATTATTTCAGGGGGTAAAATATCCCTCAAGCTTTTTTTTGTTTGAGGTGGGGCTGGATGCATTAAACACGACTCTAAGTTTTGTTGTCACTCGCTCTTTTTTATTCACGGCGTGATGTGCTAAGTATTAGTGATAGTATTCATTTACTTCCGATGACGAAATTTTCCTCATGTGACCTAGTTGGAGGCATTCCAGAATTTACTGATCATATTTCTCCTTAATTTCCCGTGTCCTCAGAAGTTTCTTTTCAATTCTTTGGAATTGTGCCATGGCGATATTTCTCGACGTACCCACTTCTTCACAAGTTTTGAACGGCAGAGTAACGACGTATCTTCCAGAATCATGGCGAAGAGTTGTAGCGTTAAAGTTGTCCTCGCAGTACGTATCTTCTTCTGACCTCAAAACCTTTTTTGGGGTCTCCTCCACCTCCCAAAAACGTGTTAGAATTTTCTCGATTGACACTGTACTGCACAGTGAAATTTGATTTCTATTTTCTGTTTGTTGACTGACGGGTCCGCCAATCAACCTGCCAAAAACTGTTTTTTGTGCTATAAAAGATCCAACTGATTGCATCTGAGCACCAATAGTGACTATTAAGAGCCGATATCTAATCCCAACAAATAGATATTCCGAGGGTCTGCCAGCTCAAATTCGGCAGTATCATGCAGTTGCAATGATGGTAGACTAGATGACAGGGTCTTCAAAACACGTGTCAATACTTCTAGCCCCAAACTAGGGTCCACGCGAGAACAAAGGTTAAAAAGACAGGTTTTTGTAGATGTTTCAGACACGGTTTGACTTAAACCGGTTACGTGCACGAGATTTCGTTTAGTTGGAAGCTTCAAATGATTTTTAAGTTTTCCCGAGATAAACGTAGCTTGAGATCCCGGGTCAATTATAGCACGGGCATCATATCTTTGTCCTCTAGATTCGATTTGGACAATAGCCGTAAACAACAAGGTTTCTCGATTTTGCTATTTTTACCCTCATGGAGGGTCAAGGCAGTGACACTAGGATATTCTAAGTTCTGTGTGAACTGTATCAAGGTTGTTATGGTTGCTGCACTTGTACTAGGGCGTGCACCAGCCTGTTTGTATCGCCACCTGTAGAGTTGGCCTCATTGCGGTTATGTAGCAAAGTGTGATGTTAGAGCTTACAATCTCTACAGGTGTGGCGACTTTTCCAATCTCTCACTCCATGATCAGAAGAGACACCATTGTAGCATAAATGTGAAACTTTTACGATATGTATTCGATCACTGACGTTTTTCTCAAGAAATCTTGGACAAACTCTCAAGAAATGCTCTTCTCTACAAAGTTGGCAGTTTGGCGAACCTTTTGTATTAGAGTCTTCGCGTATTTTTACATGATTTTTATTTTTAAACCCCATGACATTTGAGTTCTGTGAAATATTTGTTTGAAAAGAGTTAACGCGAGTGTCTTTTTTGCCATAATCAGATCGAGGCTGATTATTTTTCGCGAAGGCAGGTTTAATATTTCCAACAGATTCTAGGGATTTGAATTTGTGTGTCAATAACGAATCAAATTCAGCCCAAGTTGCGATTGATGTCGATGCTGAAGGTAGTTAGATTTTGAATACATCCATTGACCGTGCGCTGTAACTTCTGTATTGAAGAACCAGATTCTGAGGAGACCTGGGGCTAACTAAACAATGTCTTGAGCTATTCGTTTATTTGCATTCGCTTGTTTTCGTAACGGACAACCAAATTTCTCCACGCAATATCGAAACCTTCGTTTGTTAAAGAAACTTGGCTAATTATTTCCCTGGCTTCTCCTGCTGTTTTTTTTTTTGTTAAAGTGAAACAGTTTTTTACCCTTGATTAATTTTTAATTGTTTATGTAAATCGCTGAAAATAGATCTCTCAATGTTGGCCATTTTTGGTACCCCCTTGAAATGTATCAATGTCGCAGGGTGGTACTCGAGACATTAAAGAAAGATTATTATCGTGATCCTGTATCATCACTGTCGTTGTTCTTTCCTGCTTTTCCTTGTTTTGGCGTTCGGAAATCGTCTGGATCTCGACATTCAATGCGCTTTACTTAGTCTTATAAATAGGGGTTTCTCCAGCTATTTCATCTCGATCTCGGCACTCCAGATAAGATCGCTTTACTTGATCCCAAAAAGAATTGAGCTCCACACGTAATACTTCCAAGGCATTTAAGCTTTCTTCCGACTTTGTGACTGAATGGACGGATTCGAAGTCCATCAAATCATTGACACAGTTGACAAATTTGTCTGTCAATGCCTTTGCCATTTTTGAACCCTCGATATAGTAGCAGCAATCCGGCAAAATAAGTTTATTAATGCAAACATCTTTTCCAAAAATCGCACCAAAAATGTTTCTTCAAAAATCGCCACAAAAACATTTAAAAAAAAGCAGGAAATTTTTTTAGAAAATCGCCAAAAAGTTTTTTAGAGAAATTTATATGAGGTGGCCAAAAATGTTTTCCAAATAATATTGCAAAAGTTTTCAAAAATACGCCAAAATTTTCTCAAATAATCGCCAAAAAGTTTTCACAAAATTTGCCAAAAAAAAATTCAAAAAATCGTCAAAAAAAATTTGAAAAAAAATCACCAAAAGTTTTCAAAAAATCGACAAAAAGTTTTCAAAGAATCACCAAAAAAAATTGTCAAAGTTTTTTCCAAAAAACCACCAGCAATTTTTCAAAAAAAAATTTGCAGTTTCGCCAAAAGTTTTTCAAAAAGTCGCCAAAAAAGTTTTCATAAATTTTTATAGGGTCGTCAACAGGTTTACATAAACATTCCAAAATTTTAAAATTTCGCCACAAAAATTTTCTCATGGTTTGCCAAGAATTTTTCCAAATTTTCGCAAAAAAATTTCAACTTAATCAGGAATGTGTCAATTTATCTATCCAAAAGATAAATTGTGCTCCAAGTTTTTTTTCCAAAATCGCAAAAATTTACATTCGAATTTCGCAAAACTTTTTTCCAAGAGGTCGGCTTACTATTTCGCCTTAAAGTTGTGTTACGGAATTTATTTCAAAAAAAGTAAACGGCATCCAAGTAAGTCATCAAAGATTTTTCCATCAAGGGGAATTTTCCAACATGCATGTTCATTGAAAAACAAAAATTCCAATTTTTACGTATCAAAATTTGTCGAAAAAAAAATTAGAAGATCGTTGGCATTTAAAATTTTTCCATTGCGAATTCACCCAACACTTATATTTCGTAACATAGAACTTTCCAAATTTCAAACTTTCAGTTTAATGGCGTCGTTTGTGACATAAGTTTCCAGCAATTGGCATAAATTTCCAATGGACTGGAAGAAAAAAAGATGGCCGCTTGCCAAAATGACGTCGCAAGGTTACGTAATATCATGCATTTTAATTCGCACGTAACGACAAAAAAATTATGTCCAGGGTCATGCAGCATAACTATGCTTCAATGTCGGGCACGTAATAGCAGCCGTGCCACTGTAATTTCCTTGGATGAAATTCTCAGGTGAGTCCTATTTGCGCCGGTATTTCACCAGAATCTGAGGACATACGCCAATACTTTGTAGGCTCGAGATAAGGAGAATAATGTAGCCAAAGGGTTTTCAAATGTGGTTGTAGCATGAACTTTGATAGGTTTAACTCCAGATTTGTGTCTTCCAAAACTGCGTATCTAGGCCATCGATCTTTTGGAAATTTCAGCCGTGGAAGCCCCTCTCACCATAGACAATGAGATATTAGATCATCTGGAGAGCAGCCTCGGCTGGCGATGTCAGCAGGTTTACATTCGGAATCTACGTGTCTACAGTTTTCATTTCTAACATTTGCCAGAATAGTAGACGTTCTGTTGCCGACGAAAGTGATCCATGAACAGGGTGGTTTTCTATGCCAGGCCAGCACGATCGTTGAGTCCGTCCAGTAATGTGTGGATACATTTGCCAGTTGAAGATTTGGAACAACTGCTGCTGCTGAATCTGAAAGAGGAACAGCTCCGCAAAGTTCGTGGTAACGATACTTTTTTTATTGGTGCGACACGAGTTTTCGAAGCCAGAAGAGAAGTATGGGTCGTGTTGTTTGGAAATTCAATTCGAATGTAGAGTGCAGCAGCATAAACGCTTTCTGATACAATAATTCAATGTGATATGGGTAATAACCACATATAAGAGCAAAAACGGTTTTTTCTTTATTTTGAAAAATCGTTATAACTCTTGCACTTTTTATCCTATTCATACGATATAACGCTTATTTTAATAGGAAATAAACACAGTGTACGATTAAAAGACAACCGCACTATTTGAATGTTTGTAAGACACTGAATTTTATTTAAATAATTTCAAATTACAATCTAATACCTACGACTAAATGACAGAGATAGCTATATATTGAAATAGGTACTTTATACATTCTAACAAGTTTCTTTAATGATACTTCAGCCAATCAGAGTATGACAAATAATTCCTAAGCTGATTTCTAATCATCGCGACCCTAAACAAATAACAGATAAATGTCTGTCACACGCATGTGTGGCTGAACTGATTTCTAATCATCGCGACCCTAATCAAATAACAGATAAATGTCTGCCACACGCATGTGTGGCTGAACAGATTTCCTATCATAGCGACCCTAAACAAATAACAGATAAGTGTCTGCCACACGCATGTGGGTTGTAATATTCTGTCAACAAGTGCTGTCCTGCGCACAATGGAAATTTCCACCCATCATTCTCGTCCCCTTTTTCCTTGAACAGATTTTAATTACCAACACGAAGATTAACCAACCCTCGACCACATGGAAGTTTTACTGCCTAAACCAAGGGACTGTCATAAAATCAGTCGTCTGTCTGTCGCCTCTCTCACTATCATACGCCACACACACAGATCCCATGAATATTCCAGCCAGTCATAAACTATACCCAAACGTCCGTATCATAAAACCTATACAGTTTTCTCTTGTCTCGAATTTCGTCCTCTAAACATAATTTTAATTATACCATGTTAAGATTTCCAACTAAATCTTAACATTCTGCGGCCGGCGAATAATTATATTAGATTTATTTCTAAGGACACATTTATATACTATAAAAATTAATATTACTAAAGCTAAAATTGAACTGATAGTTAACGAGGCATGGCCGCTCACATGATGCCAGTTCAACCCCTTCAGGTGAACACCATTCGTCTTCATTAACTGGATTTCTTCACGTAGCTGCTCGATCTCAGTATCATGGTCAATGTTGTCAACATGGAATGGCTGTATGATGCTGATGTTGTCGATTTCCTTAAAAAGATACGAGGAAAAATCTGCATGCAGCTCTGACCGGACATCTTGGGGTGCTGATAATATGGTGCGTCCAACACGTGCTGTACATCCGGTTCGAAGGACCAATGTACGATTAAAAGACAACCGCACTATTTGAATGTTTGTAAGACACTGAATTTTATTTAAATAATTTCAAATTACAATCTAATACCTACGACTAAATGACAGAGATAGCTATATATTGAAATAGGTACTTTATACATTCTAACAAGTTTCTTTAATGATACTTCAGCCAATCAGAGTATGACAAATAATTCCTAAGCTGATTTCTAATCATCGCGACCCTAAACAAATAACAGATAAGTGTCTGCCACACGCATGTGGGTTGTAATATTCTGTCAACAAGTGCTGTCCTGCGCACAATGGAAATTTCCACCCATCATTCTCGTCCCCTTTTTCCTTGAACAGATTTTAATTACCAACACGAAGATTAACCAACCCTCGACCACATGGAAGTTTTACTGCCTAAACCAAGGGACTGTCATAAAATCAGTCGTCTGTCTGTCGCCTCTCTCACTATCATACGCCACACACACAGATCCCATGAATATTCCAGCCAGTCATAAACTATACCCAAACGTCCGTATCATAAAACCTATACAGTTTTCTCTTGTCTCGAATTTCGTCCTCTAAACATAATTTTAATTATACCATGTTAAGATTTCCAACTAAATCTTAACACACAGTTTCAGAATAATACTTTTAAATACCCTCATTGGGAACAAAATAGTGCAATGCATCACTGTCAAAGTTGAAAAATTGAGAAAATTTTTGGAAATTTGAAGTTTACTCACCTGTAACTCTGCTTGTTCTTATTAAAAGCCCCATTAAATATACATATTTTTAAAGCTCCATTTGTCTTCTTTCGAAAGCCGTCTCATAATCCAAAATCGGTTTGACAATAACATTTTAGTAAGCCGATTTGTATAAAAAGTCAAAAATAACGGTTTTTTAACGGTAAATTGAGATTTTGGGGGTGTAAAAATTATAAAAAAATACTTTTTCATTTGTACTCGATGAGACCTACAACCTGAACCATGTCGCATCAGAAGTTATTTTTTACTGTAGCAGCGTGTTTTTAATTGTTTATGTAAATCGCTGAAAATAGTTGTTTATGTAAATCTCTCAATGTTGGCCATTTTTGGTACCCCCCTTGAAATGTATCAATGTCGCAGGGTGGTACTCGAGACATTAAAGAAAGATTATTATCGTGATCCTGTGTCATCACTGTCGATGTTCTTTCCTGCTTTTCCATGTTTTGGCGTTCGGAAATCGCCTGGATCTCGACATTCAATGCGCTTTACTTAGTCTTATAAATAGGGGTTTCTCCAGCTATTTCATCTCGATCTCGGCACTCCAGATAAGATCGCTTTACTTGATCCCAAAGAGAATTGAGCTCCACACGTAATACTTCCAAGGCATTTAAGCTTTCTTCCGACTTTGTGACTGAATGGACGGATTCGAAGTCCATCAAATCATTGACACAGTTGACAAATTTGTCTGTCAATGCCTTTGTCATTTTTCAACCCTCGATATAGTAGCAGCAATCCGGCAAAATAAGTTTATTAATGCAAAAATCTTTTCCAAAAATCGCACCAAAAGTTTTTCTCCAAAAAAACATTTAAAAAAAAGCAGGAAATTTTTTCAGAAAATCACCAAAAAGTTTTTTAGATAAATTTATATGAGGTGGCCAAAAATTTTTTCCAAATAAAATTGCAAAAGTTTTCAAAAATACGCCAAAATTTTTTCAAAAAATCGCCAAAAAGTTTTCACAAAATTGCCAAAAATTTTCAAAAAATCACCAAAAGTTTTCAAAAAATCGACAAAAAGTTTTCAAAGAATCGCCGAAAAAATTGTCAAAATTTTTTCCAAAAAACCACCAGCAATTTTTCAAAACAATTTGCAGTGTCGCCAAAAGTTTTTCAAAAAGTCGCCAAAAAAGTTTTCATAAATTTTTATAGGGTCGTCAACAGGTTTACATAAACTTTCCAAAATTTTAAAATTTCGCCACAAAAATTTTCTCATGGTTTGCCAAGAATTTTTCCAAATTTTCGCAAAAAAAAATTTCAACTTAATCCGGAATGGGTCGATTTATCTATCCAAAAAATAAATTATGCTCCAAGTTTTTGTCCGCTAGCCAAAATGACGTCGCAAGGTTACGTAATATCAAGTATTTTAATTCGAACGTAACGACAAAAAAATTATGTCCAGGGTCATGCAGCATAACTTTGCTTCAATGTCGGGCACGTAATAGCAGCCATGACACTGTAATTTCCTTGGATGAAATTCTCAGGTGAGTCCTATTTGCGCCGGTATTTCACCACATACGCCAATACATTGTAGCCTCGAGATAAGGAGGATAATCTAGCCAAAGGGTGGTTGTAGCAAGAACTTTGATTGGTTTAACTCCAGATTTGTGATTCGTATCTAGGCCATCGATCTTTTGGAAATTTCAGCCGTGGAGGCCCCTGCCACCATAGACGATGAGATATTAGATCATCTGGAGAGCAGAATGTTTTCATTTCTAACATTTGCCAGAAGAGTAGACGTTCTGTTGCCGACGAAAGTGCTCCATGAACAGGGTGGTTTTGTATGCCAGACCAGCACGATCGTTGAGTCCGTCCAGTAATGTGTTGATACATTTGCCAGTTGAAGATTTGGAACAACTGCTGATTCTGAAAGAAGAACAGCTCCGCAAAGTTCGTGGTAACGAGACTTTTCTTATTGGTGCGCAGCCAGAAGAGAAGTATGGGTCGTGTTGTTTGGAAATTCAATTCGAATGTAGAGTGCAGCAGCATAAACGCTTTCTGATACGTCACAAAATCCATGGATTTCAACCTGACTTAATGGCTGAAATTGAATAAATCGAGAAATTTTTATTATGTCTATTAACAGGTAATTGTTTACGAAATTGTTCCAGTTCATTTGATTAATTGGTTTCAACGAGTCATCCCAATTTTTGTCTAGCCAGACATGCTGCATAATCAGCTAAGCCTCTACAATCACTAAAGCCAGCCATCCGCACGGGCCGAAAAACTTGGCTATGGTCGATAGAACTATTCTTTTGGTAAACAATTGTTTTTCTTAGATGAGTAGCGAGATAAAAGTGAAGCAGTCAGCTGATATATGCCATCTGATCCTTTATGTCTTCGTTGAGGATCCTTCAGAGATATCCTACCAATTGACGGGTAAAATTTGTTCTCGAGGCAGTTCTTCAATCACTAAAGGATTATACAAGCTCCACTTTCTAAGTTCGAAACCCGCGAGTCCAGGGCTGAAATAAATTCCCTTTGGTTACTTACAGCTTCGCTATGGTATGGCCGCCTGCTAGGATATCTTCAACGTATAAATTTTGTTGTATTATTTACGAGGCTAAAGGGTATTTTACTTTAAAATCTTTCGCCAGTTGAAGAAGTGAAGAGGAATGAGGCGCAATTTACTCCAAATGTGACAGTTAGAGGCTCAAAATCATTCACTGGATCTTTTGGCGAATTTCGACACAGAATTCTGTGACATTTGGCTTGGCTAGGGTCTAACAATATTTGGCTCCAAAAATCCAAGTTTTTTTTTCCAAAATCGCAAAAATATACAATTGAATTCCGCAAAAATGTTTTTTAAGAGGTCGGCTTACTATTTCGCCTCAAAGTTATGTTTCGGAATTTATTTCAAAAAAAGAAAATGGAATCCAAGTAAGTCATCAAAGATTTTTTCATCAAGGGGAATTTTCAACATGCAAGTTCGTTGAAAAACAAAAATCCAATTTTTACGTATCAAAATTTGTCGAGAAAAAAAAATTAGAAGATTGTTGGCATTTAAAATTTTCCATTGCGAATTCACCCAACACTTATTTTTTATAACATAGAATTTTCCAAATTTCAAACTTTCAGTTTAATGGCGTCGTTTGTGACCGAAGTTTCCAGCAATTAGCATAAATTTCCAATGGACTCAAGGAAAAAAGATGGCCGCTTGCCAAAATGACGTCGCAAGGTTACGTAATATCATGCATTTTAATTCGCACGTAACGACAAAAAAATTATGTCCAGGGTCATGTAGCATAACTATGCTTCAATGTCGGCCACGTAATAGCAGCCGTGCCACTGTAATTTCCTTGGATGAAATTCTCAGGTGAGTCCTATTTGCGCCGGTATTTCACCAGAATCTGAGGACATACGCCAATACTTTGTAGGCTCGAGATAAGGAGGATAATCTAGCCAAAGGGTTTTCAAATGTGGTTGTAGCAAGAACTTTGATTGGTTTAACTCCAGATTTGTGCCTTCCAAAACTTCGTATCTAGGCCATCGATCTTTTGGTTATTTCAGCCGTGGAGGCCCCTGCCACCATAGACGATAAGATATTAGATATCATCTGGAAAGCAGCCTCGGCTGGCGATGTCAGCAGGTTTACATTCGTAATCTACGTGTCTACAGTTTTCATTTCCAACATTTGCCAGAATAGTAGACGTTCTGTTGCCGACGAAAGTGATCCACGAACAGGGTGGTTTTGTACGCCAGGCCAGCACGATCGTTGAGTCCGTCCAGTAATGTGTAGATACATTTGTCAGTTGAAGATTTGGAACAACTGCTGCTGCTGATTCTGAAAGAAGAACAGCTCCGCAAAGTTCGTGGTAACGAGACTTTTTTTATTGGTGCAACACGAGTTTTCGCAGCCAGAAGAGAAGTCTTCGTTGAGGATCCTTCAGAGATATCCAACCAATTGACGGGTAAAATTTGTTCTCGAGGCAGTTCTTCAATCGCTAAAGGATTATACAAGCTCCATTTTCTAAGTTCGAAACCTGCTGAGTCCAGGGCTGAAATAAATTCCCGTTGGTTACTTACAGCTTCGCTATGGTAGGACATCATCAACGTATAAATTTTGTTGTATTATATACAAGGCTAAAGGGTATTTTTCTTTCATATCTTTCGCAAGTTGAAGAAGTGTCCAAATGGGGAGTAATGGGGCAAAATTTACTCCAAATGTGATAGTTAGAAGCTCAAAATCATCCATTGCATCTTTTGGCGACTTTCGAAACAGAATTCTCTGACATTTGGCTTGGCTAGGGTCTAACAATATTTTGCGGTACAGTTTAGTTACATCGGCATTGGACGCGTACTTAAAAACCCTTCACTTAAGTATTTGCAAAACGAGATCTTGTTGGAGAATTATTTAAGGGGTAAAACATCCCTCCAGCTTTTTTTGTGGGAGTAGGGGCTGGATGCATTAAACACGACTCTCAGTTTTGTTGTCACTAGCTCTTTTTTATTCACGGCGTGATGTGGTAAGTATTAATGAAAGTATTCATTTACTTCCAATGACGAAATTTTCCTCATGTGACCTAGTTGGAGGCACTCCAGAATGGACTGATCATATTACTCCTTAATTTCCGGTGTCCTAAGAATTCTTTAGAATTGTGCCATGGCGATATTTCTCGACGTAACCACTTCTTCACAAGTTTTGAACGGCAGAGTGACGACGTATCTTCCAGAATCATGGCGAAGAGTTGTAGCGTTAAAGTTGTCCACGCAGTACGTGTCTTCTTCCGACCTCAAAATCGTTTTTGGGGTCTTCTCCACCTCCCAAAAACGTGTTAGTATTTTCTCGTTTGACACTGTACTGCACAGTGAAATTTGATTTTTATTTTCTGTTTGTTGGCTGACGGGTCCGCCAATCAACCAGCCATAAACTGTTTTTTTTCCATAAAAGATCCAACTGATTGCATCGGAGCACCAATAGTGAATTCTTAGGGGCCGATATCTATTCCAATCAATAGATCAACTGGCCGACTTGCATAAAAACGAGGGTATGCCAGCTCAAATTTGGCAGTATCATGCAGTTGCAATGGGTCCAATGTTCTAGGTGGTAGACTAGATTGGGCGAAATTTACTCCAAATGTGATAGTTAGAAGCTCAAAATCATCCATTGCATCTTTTGGCGACTTTCGAAACAGAATTCTCTGACATTTGGCTCGGCTAGGGTCTAACAATATTTTGCGGTACAGTTTAGTTACATCGGCATTGGACGCGTACTTAAAAACCCTCCACTTAAGTATTTGCAAAACGAGATCTTGTTGGAGAATTATTTAAGGGGTAAAACATAACTCCAGCTTTTTTTTGTTTGAGGTGGGGCTGGATGCATTAAACACGACTCTCAGTTTTGTTTTCACTAGCTCTTTTTTATTCACGGCGTGGATGTGGTAAGTATTAATGAAAGTATTCATTTACATCCAATGACGAAATTTTCCTCATGTGACCTAGTTGGAGGCACTCCAGAATGGACTGATCATATTACTCCTTAATTTCCGGTGTCCTAAGAAGTTTCTTTTCAATTCTTTAGAATTGTGCCATGGCGATATTTCTCGACGTAACCACTTCTTCACAAGTTTTGAACGGCAGAGTGACGACGTATCTTCCAGAATCATGGCGAAGAGTTGTAGCGTTAAAGTTGTCCACGCAGTACGTGTCTTCTTCCGACCTCAAAATCGTTTTTGGGGTCTTCTCCACCTCCCAAAAACGTGTTAGTATTTTCTCGTTTGACACTGTACTGCACAGTGAAATTTGATTTTTATTTTCTGTTTGTTGGCTGACGGGTCCGCCAATCAACCAGCCATAAACTGTTTTTTTTCCATAAAAGATCCAACT
This sequence comes from Hydrotaea diabolus, assembly GCA_963513945.1. NCBI lineage: Eukaryota > Metazoa > Arthropoda > Insecta > Diptera > Muscidae > Hydrotaea > Hydrotaea diabolus. The sequence goes on along the minus strand of OY740721.1, from coordinate 15,648,036 downwards.
GATTGCATCGGAGCACCAATAGTGAATTCTTAGGGGCCGATATCTATTCCAATCAATAGATCAACTGGCCGACTTGCATAAAAACGAGGGTATGCCAGCTCAAATTTGGCAGTATCATGCAGTTGCAATGGGTCCAATGTTCTAGGTGGTAGACTAGATTGGGCGAAATTTACTCCAAATGTGATAGTTAGAAGCTCAAAATCATCCATTGCATCTTTTGGCGACTTTCGAAACAGAATTCTCTGACATTTGGCTCGGCTAGGGTCTAACAATATTTTGCGGTACAGTTTAGTTACATCGGCATTGGACGCGTACTTAAAAACCCTCCACTTAAGTATTTGCAAAACGAGATCTTGTTGGAGAATTATTTAAGGGGTAAAACATAACTCCAGCTTTTTTTTGTTTGAGGTGGGGCTGGATGCATTAAACACGACTCTCAGTTTTGTTTTCACTAGCTCTTTTTTATTCACGGCGTGGATGTGGTAAGTATTAATGAAAGTATTCATTTACATCCAATGACGAAATTTTCCTCATGTGACCTAGTTGGAGGCACTCCAGAATGGACTGATCATATTACTCCTTAATTTCCGGTGTCCTAAGAAGTTTCTTTTCAATTCTTTAGAGTTGTGCCATGGCGATATTTCTCGACGTAACCACTTCTTCACAAGTTTTGAACGGCAGAGTGACGACGTATCTTCCAGAATCATGGCGAAGAGTTGTAGCGTTAAAGTTGTCCACGCAGTACGTGTCTTCTTCCGACCTCAAAATCTTTTTTGGGGTCTTCTCCACCTCCCAAAAACGTGTTAGTATTTTCTCGTTTGACACTGTACTGCACAGTGAAATTTGATTTTTATTTTGTGTTTGTTGACTGACGGGTCCGCCAATCAACCAGCCATAAACTGTTTTTTGTGCCATAAAAGATCCAACTGATTGCATCGGAGCACCAATAGTGAATTCTTAGGGGCCGATATATATTCCAATCAATAGATCAACTGGCCGACTTGCATAAAAACGAGGTTATGCCAGCTCAAATTTGGCAGTATCATGCAGTTGCAATGGGTCCAATGTTCTAGGTGGTAGACTAGATGACAGGGTCTTCAAAACACGTGCCCATACTTCTAGCCCGAAACTAGGGTACACGCGAAAACAAAGGTTAAAAAGACAGGTTTTTGTAGGTGTTTCAGTCACGGTTTGACTTAACCCGGTTACGTGCACGAGATTTCGTTTAGTTGGAAGCTTCAAACGATTTTTAATATTTCCCGAGATAAACGTGGCTTGAGATCCCGGGTCAATTATAGCCCGGGCATCATATCTTTGTCCTCTAGATTCGATTTGGACAATAACCGTAAACAACAAGGTTTCTCGATTTTGCTTATTTTTACCCTCATGGAGGATCAAGACAGTGACACTAGGATATTCTAAGTTCTGTGTGAACTGTTTCAAGGTTGTTAGGGTTGCTGCACTTGTACAGTGTGGCCCAAAAAAGACTGAAGGATTAAAAATGGTTATATCTTTTTTGTTTTTAATAATTTTTTTTTTGTCTTTTGCAGGTTATTTACTGGTTTTTGGAGATAAATCAAGGCTACATATGATGTGCAGAAACGCGTCAAAATCATTGAATTTTTTTATTCTTCTGGAAAAAGAAGAAAATGATAACTTTTTAAACAATCTTATAATGAGCGATGAAGCTCATTTCCACTTAAATGGCTATGTAAACAAACAAAATTGTAGATTTTGGGGCACTCACAATCCTAGGGCATTACATCAGCGTGAATTACACCCCGCCAGATGTACTGTTTGGTGCGGTGTTCTGGCTGATAAAATTATCGGTCCATATTTTTTCGAAGATGTGGAGGGTCACCCAGAAACGGTTAACGGGGCTCTGTATAGGACTATGATAGACAATTTTTTGCGTCCACATGTTGAGAATAATCAAAACATATGGTTCCAGCAAGATGGAGCAACTGCGCATACAGCAAGAGCGACAATGGAACTTCTTCATAACATTTTTGGTGAACGAATAATTTCCAAAAATTGTGATTTTGCTTGGCCTCCACGTTCACCAGATTTGACCGCTCCAGACTTTTTTTGTGGGGCTATTTGAAAGGAGTTGTGTATATCAATAAACTCCAAACAATTCAAGAGCTTAAGCACAACATTCAAGCAAAAATAAGCAACTTGGAACCAGAAACTCTACGGGCAGTAATGGAAAATGCGGTTAAAAGAGCCAATTTTTGTTTGCAAGAAAATGGACACCATTTGAGAGATGTTATATTTCACACTTAAATGTAAAAAATTTCCATGAATTAAATATTTAAAAACATAAAAAAAAATCAATAAAAAATAAAACAAAAAAAATTACAGTTATTTTTAATCCTTCAGTCCTTTTTGGGCCACCCTGTACTAGGGCGTGCACCAGCCTGTGTTGTATCGCCACCTGTAGAGTTGGTCTCATTGCTTTTATGCAGCAAACTGTAATGTTAGAGCTTACAATCACTACTGGTGTGGCGACTTTTGCAATCTCTCACTCCATGATCAGAAGAGACACAATTGTAGCATAAATATGAAACTTTTATGATATTTATTCATTCATTGACGTTTTTCGCAAGAAATCTTGGACAAGCTCTCAAGAAATGCTCTTCTGTACAAAGTTGGCAGTTTGACGAACCTTTTGTAGTAGAGTCTTCGCGTATGTTTACATGATTTTTGTTTTAAAACCCCATGACATTTGAGTTCTGTGAAATATTTGTTTAAAAAGAGTTAACGCGAGTGTCTTTTTTGCCATAATCAGATCGAGGCTGATTATTTTTCGAGAAGGCAGGTTTTATATTTCCAACAAATTCTAGGGATTTAAATTTGTGTGTCAATAACGAATCAAATTCAGCCCAAGTTGCGATTGATGTCGATGCTGAAGGTAGTTAGGTTTGAATACATCCATTGACCGTGCGCTGCAACTTCTGTATTGAAGAACCATATTCTGAGGAGACCTAAGGTAATTAAATAATGTCTTTAGCTATTCGTTTATTTGCATTCGCTTGTTTTCTTCTCCTGCTGTTTTTTTTTGTTAATGTGAAACAGTTTTTTTGCCTTGATTAATTTTGAATTGTTTATGTTAATCGCTTAGAAAAGATCTCTTAATGTTGGCCCCTTGAAATGTATCAGTGTCGCAGGGTGGTACTCGAGAAATTGAAGAAAGATTATTATCGTGATCCTGTGTCATCACTGTCGATGTTCTTTCCTACTTTTCCTTGTTTTGACGTTCGGAAATCGTCTGGATCTCGACATTCAATGCGTTGAGTACCCTTTTATTACTGGATAGCACCTCCTTGTAGTGTTTTCTTAGCTAGTCTTATCAATATGGGTTTCTCCAGCTATTTCCTCTCGATCTCGGCACTCCAGATATGATCGCTTTACTTGATCCCACAGAGAATTGAGCTCCACTAGTAATACTTCCAAGACATGTAAGCTTTCTTCCGACTTTGGGACGGAATGGACGGATTCGAAGTTCATCAAATCATTGACAAATTTGTCTGTCAATGCCTTTGCCATTTTTCAACCCTCGATATAGTAGCAGCAATCCGGCAAAATAAGTTTATTAATAGCAGAAATCTTTTCCAAAAATCGCACCAAAAAATTTTCTACAAAAATCGCCAAAAAACATTTCAAAAAAAGCAGGAAATTTTTTCAGAAAATCGCCAAAAGTTTTTTAGAGGAATTTATATGAGGTGGCCAAAAATGTTTCCCAATTAAAATTGCAAAATTTTTCAAAAATACGCCAAAATTTTCTCAAAAAATCGCCAAAAATTTTCAAAAAAATCGCAAACAAAATTTTTAAAAAATCGGCAAAAGTTTTCAAAATATCGCCAAAAAGTTTTCAAAAAATCACCAAAAAAATTGTCAAAGTTTTTTTTTCCAAAAAACCACCAACAATTTTTCAAAAAAAATTGCAAAGTGTCGACAAAAGTTTTTCAAAAAGTCGCCAAAAAAGTTTTCATAATTTTTTTTAGGGTCGTCAACAGGTTTACAAAACTTTTCGAAAATTTTAAAATTTCGCTACAAAAATTTCCTCATGGTTTGCCAAGAATTTTTCCAAATTTTCGCAACGTATAAATTTTGTTGCATTATTTACGAGGCTAAAGGGTTTTTTTCTTTCATATCTTTCGCAAGTTGAAGAAGTGTCCAAATGGGGAGTAATGGGGCGAAATTTACTCCAAATGTGACAGTTAGAAGCTCAAAATCATCCATTGCATCTTTTGGCGACTTTCGAAACAGAATTCTCTGACATTTGGCTTGGCTAAGGTCTAACAATATTTGGCGGTACAGTTTAGTTACATCGGCATTGGACGCCTCCACTTAAGTATTTGCAAAACGAGATCTTGTTGGAGAATTATTTAAGGGGTAAAACATCCCTCCAGCTTTTTTTTGTTTGAGGTGGGGCTGGATGCATTAAACACGACTCTCAGTTTTGTTGTCACTAGCTCTTTTTTATTCACGGCGTGATGTGGTAAGTATTAATGAAAGTATTAATTTACTTCCAATGACGAAATTTTCCTCATGTGACCTAGTTGGAGGCACTCCAGAATGGACTGATCATATTACTCCTTAAATTCCGGTGTCCTAAGAAGTTTCTTTTCAATTCTTTGGTATTGTGCCATGGCGATATTTCTCGACGTAACCACTTCTTCACAAAAAGTTTGCAAAGTGTCGCCAAAAGTTTTTCAAAAAGTCGCCAAAAAAGTTTTCATAAATTTTTTTAGGGTCGTCAACAGGTTTACAAAACTTTTCGAAAATTTTAAAATTTCGCCACAAAAATTTCCTCATGGTTTGCCAAGAATTTTTCCAAATTTTCGCAAAAAAATTTCAACTTAATCAGGAATGTGTCAATTTATCTATCCAAAAGATAAATTGTGCTGCAAGTTTTTTTTTCCAAAATCGCAAAAATTTACATTCGAATTTCGCAAAACTTTTTTCCAAGAGGTCGGCTTACTATTTCGCCTTAAAGTTGTGTTACGGGATTTATTTCAAAAAAAGAAAACGGCATCCAAGTAAGTCATCAAAGATTTTTCCATCAAGGGGAATTTTCCAACATGCATGTTCATTGAAAAACAAAAATTCCAATTTTTACGTATCAAAATTTGTCGAGAAAAAAAAATTAGAAGATCGTTGGCATTCAAAATTTTTCCATTGCGAATTCACCCAACACTTATTTTTCGTAACATAGAACTTTCCAAATTTCAAACTTTCAGTTTAATGGCGTCGTTTGTGACCGAAGTTTCAAGCAATTGACATAAATTTCCAATGGACTGGAAGAAAAAAAGATGGCCGCTTGCCAAAATGACGTTGCAAGGTTATGTAATATCATGTATTTTAATTCGCACGTAACGACAAAAAAATTATGTCCAGGGTCATGCAGCATAACTTTGCTTCAATGTCGGGCACGTAATAGCAACCGTGCCACTGTAATTTCCTTTGTTGAAATTCTCACGTGTGTCCTTTTTGCGCCGGTATTTCACCAGAATCTGAGGACATACGCCAATACTTTGTAAGCTCGAGATAAGGAGGATAATGTAGACAAAGGGTTTTCAAATGTGGTTGTAGCATGAACTTTGATAGGTTTAACTCCAGATTTGTGTCTTCCAAAACTTCGTATCTAGGCCATCGATCTTTTGGAAATTTCAGCCGTGGAAGCCCCTCTCACCATAGACAATGAGATATTAGATCATCTGGAGAGCAGCCTCGGCTGGCGATGTCAGCAGGTTTACATTCGGAATCTACGTGTCTACAGTTTTCATTTCTAACATTTGCCAGAATAGTAGACGTTCTGTTGCCGACGAAAGTGATCCATGAACAGGGTGGTTTTCTATGCCAGGCCAGCACGATCGTTGAGTCCGTCCAGTAATGTGTGGATACATTTGCCAGTTGAAGATTTGGAACAACTGCTGCTGCTGATTCTGAAAGAGGAACAGCTCCGCAAAGTTCGTGGTAACGATACTTTTTTTATTGGTGCGACACGAGTTTTCGCAGCCAGAAGAGAAGTATGGGTCGTGTTGTTTGGAAATTCAATTCGAATGTAGAGTGCAGCAGCATAAACGCTTTCTGATACGTCACAAAATCCATGGATTTCAACCTGACTTAATGGCTGAAATTGAATAAATCGAGAAATTTTTATTATGTCTATTAACAGGTAATTGTTTACGAAATTGTTCCAGTTCATTTGATTAATTGGTTTCAACGAGTCATCCCAATTTTTGTCTAGCCAGACATGCTGCATAATCAGCTAAGCCTCTACAATCACTAAAGCCAGCCATCCGCACGGGCCGAACAACTTGGCTATGGTCGATAGAACTATTCTTTTGGTAAACAATTGTTTTTCTTAGATGAGTAGCGAGATAAAAGTGAAGCAGTCAGCTGATATATGCCATCTGATCCTTTATGTCTTCGTTGAGGATCCTTCAGAGATATCCTACCAATTGACGGGTAAAATTTGTTCTCGAGGCAGTTCTTCAATCACTAAAGGATTATACAAGCTCCACTTTCTAAGTTCGAAACCCGCGAGTCCAGGGCTGAAATAAATTCCCTTTGGTTACTTACAGCTTCGCTATGGTATGGCCGCCTGCTAGGATATCTTCAACGTATAAATTTTGTTGTATTATTTACGAGGCTAAAGGGTATTTTACTTTAAAATCTTTCGCCAGTTGAAGAAGTGAAGAGGAATGAGGCGCAATTTACTCCAAATGTGACAGTTAGAGGCTCAAAATCATTCACTGGATCTTTTGGCGAATTTCGACACAGAATTCTGTGACATTTGGCTTGGCTAGGGTCTAACAATATTTGGCTCCAAAAATCCAAGTTTTTTTTTCCAAAATCGCAAAAATATACAATTGAATTCCGCAAAAATGTTTTTTAAGAGGTCGGCTTACTATTTCGCCTCAAAGTTATGTTTCGGAATTTATATCAAAAAAAGAAAATGGAATCCAAGTAAGTCATCAAAGATTTTTTCATCAAGGGGAATTTTCAACATGCAAGTTCGTTGAAAAACAAAAATCCAATTTTTACGTATCAAAATTTGTCGAGAAAAAAAAATTAGAAGATTGTTGGCATTTAAAATTTTCCATTGCGAATTCACCCAACACTTATTTTTTGTAACATAGAATTTTCCAAATTTCAAACTTTCAGTTTAATAGCGTCGTTTGTGACCGAAGTTTCCAGCAATTAGCATAAATTTCCAATGGACTCAAGGAAAAAAGATGGCCGCTTGCCAAAATGACGTCGCAAGGTTACGTAATATCATGCATTTTAATTCGCACGTAACGACAAAAAAATTATGTCCAGGGTCATGCAGCATAACTATGCTTCAATGTCGGCCACGTAATAGCAGCCGTGCCACTGTAATTTCCTTGGATGAAATTCTCAGGTGAGTCCTATTTGCGCCGGTATTTCACCAGAATCTGAGGACATACGCCAATGCTTTGTAGGCTCGAGATAAGGAGGATAATCTAGCCAAAGGGTTTTCAAATGTGGTTGTAGCAAGAACTTTGATTGGTTTAACTCCAGATTTGTGCCTTCCAAAACTTCGTATCTAGGCCATCGATCTTTTGGTTATTTCAGCCGTGGAGGCCCCTGCCACCATAGACGATAAGATATTAGATATCATCTGGAGAGCAGCCTCGGCTGGCGATGTCAGCAGGTTTACATTCGGAATCTACGTGTCTACAGTTTTCATTTCCAACATTTGCCAGAATAGTAGACGTTCTGTTGCCGACGAAAGTGATCCACGAACAGGGTGGTTTTGTACGCCAGGCCAGCACGATCGTTGAGTCCGTCCAGTAATGTGTAGATACATTTGTCAGTTGAAGATTTGGAACAACTTCTGCTGCTGATTCTGAAAGAAGAACAGCTCCGCAAAGTTCGTGGTAACGAGACTTTTTTTTATTGGTGCAACACGAGTTTTCGCAGCCAGAAGAGAAGTCTTCGTTGAGGATCCTTCAGAGATATCCAACCAATTGACGGGTAAAATTTGTTCTCGAGGCAGTTCTTCAATCGCTAAAGGATTATACAAGCTCCATTTTCTAAGTTCGAAACCTGCTGAGTCCAGGGCTGAAATAAATTCCCTTTGGTTACTTACAGCTTCGCTATGGTAGGACATCATCAACGTATAAATTTTGTTGTATTATATACAAGGCTAAAGGGTATTTTTCTTTCATATCTTTCGCAAGTTGAAGAAGTGTCCAAATGGGGAGTAATGGGGCAAAATTTACTCCAAATGTGATAGTTAGAAGCTCAAAATCATCCATTGCATCTTTTGGCGACTTTCGAAACAGAATTCTCTGACATTTGGCTTGGCTAGGGTCTAACAATATTTTGCGGTACAGTTTAGTTACATCGGCATTGGACGCGTACTTAAAAACCCTCCACTTAAGTATTTGCAAAACGAGATCTTGTTGGAGAATTATTTAAGGGGTAAAACATCCCTCCAGCTTTTTTTGTTTGAGGTGGGGCTGGATGCATTAAACACGGCTCTCAGTTTTGTTGTCACTAGCTCTTTTTTATTCACGGCGTGATGTGGTAAGTATTAATGAAAGTATTCATTTACTTCCAATGACGAAATTTTCCTCATGTGACCTAGTTGGAGGCACTCCAGAATGGACTGATCATATTACTCCTTAATTTCCGGTGTCCTAAGAATTCTTTAGAATTGTGCCATGGCGATATTTCTCGACGTAACCACTTCTTCACAAGTTTTGAACGGCAGAGTGACGACGTATCTTCCAGAATCATGGCGAAGAGTTGTAGCGTTAAAGTTGTCCACGCAGTACGTGTCTTCTTCCGACCTCAAAATCGTTTTTGGGGTCTTCTCCACCTCCCAAAAACGTGTTAGTATTTTCTCGTTTAACACTGTACTGCACAGTGAAATTTGATTTTTATTTTCTGTTTGTTGGCTGACGGGTCCGCCAATCAACCAGCCATAAACTGTTTTTTTTCCATAAAAGATCCAACTGATTGCATCGGAGCACCAATAGTGAATTCTTAGGGGCCGATATCTATTCCAATCAATAGATCAACTGGCCGACTTGCATAAAAACGAGGGTATGCCAGCTCAAATTTGGCAGTATCATGCAGTTGCAATGGGTCCAATGTTCTAGGTGGTAGACTAGATTGGGCGAAATTTACTCCAAATGTGATAGTTAGAAGCTCAAAATCATCCATTGCATCTTTTGGCGACTTTCGAAACAGAATTATCTGACATTTGGCTCGGCTAGGGTCTAACAATATTTTGCGGTACAGTTTAGTTACATCGGCATTGGACGCGTACTTAAAAACCCTCCACTTAAGTATTTGCAAAACGAGATCTTGTTGGAGAATTATTTAAGGGGTAAAACATAACTCCAGCTTTTTTTTTGTTTGAGGTGGGGCTGGATGCATTAAACACGACTCTCAGTTTTGTTTTCACTAGCTCTTTTTTATTCACGGCGTGGATGTGGTAAGTATTAATGAAAGTATTCATTTACATCCAATGACGAAATTTTCCTCATGTGACCTAGTTGGAGGCACTCCAGAATGGACTGATCATATTACTCCTTAATTTCCGGTGTCCTAAGAAGTTTCTTTTCAATTCTTTAGAGTTGTGCCATGGCGATATTTCTCGACGTAACCACTTCTTCACAAGTTTTGAACGGCAGAGTGACGACGTATCTTCCAGAATCATGGCGAAGAGTTGTAGCGTTAAAGTTGTCCACGCAGTACGTGTCTTCTTCCGACCTCAAAATCTTTTTTGGGGTCTTCTCCACCTCCCAAAAACGTGTTAGTATTTTCTCGTTTGACACTGTACTGCACAGTGAAATTTGATTTTTATTTTGTGTTTGTTGACTGACGGGTCCGCCAATCAACCAGCCATAAACTGTTTTTTGTGCCATAAAAGATCCAACTGATTGCATCGGAGCACCAATAGTGAATTCTTAGGGGCCGATATATATTCCAATCAATAGATCAACTGGCCGACTTGCATAAAAACGAGGTTATGCCAGCTCAAATTTGGCAGTATCATGCAGTTGCAATGGGTCCAATGTTCTAGGTGGTAGACTAGATGACAGGGTCTTCAAAACACGTGCCCATACTTCTAGCCCGAAACTAGGGTACACGCGAAAACAAAGGTTAAAAAGACAGGTTTTTGTAGGTGTTTAAGTCACGGTTTGACTTAACCCGGTTACGTGCACGAGATTTCGTTTAGTTGGAAGCTTCAAACGATTTTTAATATTTCCCGAGATAAACGTGGCTTGAGATCCCGGGTCAATTATAGCCCGGGCATCATATCTTTGTCCTCTAGATTCGATTTGGACAATAACCGTAAACAACAAGGTTTCTCGATTTTGCTTATTTTTACCCTCATGGAGGATCAAGACAGTGACACTAGGATATTCTAAGTTCTGTGTGAACTGTTTCAAGGTTGTTAGGGTTGCTGCACTTGTACAGTGTGGCCCAAAAAGGACTGAAGGATTAAAAATGGTTATATCTTTTTTGTTTTTAATAATTTTTTTTTTGTCTTTTGCAGGTTATTTACTGGTTTTTGGAGATAAATCAAGGCTACATATGATGTGCAGAAACGCGTCAAAATCATTGAATTTTTTTATTCTTCTGGAAAAAGAAGAAAATGATAACTTTTTAAACAATCTTATAATGAGCGATGAAGCTCATTTCCACATAAATGGCTATGTAAACAAACAAAATTGTAGATTTTGGGGCACTCACAATCCTAGGGCATTACATCAGCGTGAATTACACCCCGCCAGATGTACTGTTTGGTGCGGTGTTCTGGCTGATAAAATTATCGGTCCATATTTTTTCGAAGATGTGGAGGGTCACCCAGAAACGGTTAACGGGGCTCTGTATAGGACTATGATAGACAATTTTTTGCGTCCACATGTTGAGAATAATCAAAACATATGGTTCCAGCAAGATGGAGCAACTGCGCATACAGCAAGAGCGACAATGGAACTTCTTCATAACATTTTTGGTGAACGAATAATTTCCAAAAATTGTGATTTTGCTTGGCCTCCACGTTCACCAGATTTGACCGCTCCAGACTTTTTTTGTGGGGCTATTTGAAAGGAGTTGTGTATATCAATAAACTCCAAACAATTCAAGAGCTTAAGCACAACATTCAAGCAAAAATAAGCAACTTGGAACCAGAAACTCTACGGGCAGTAATGGAAAATGCGGTTAAAAGAGCCAATTTTTGTTTGCAAGAAAATGGACACCATTTGAGAGATGTTATATTTCACACTTAAATGTAAAAAATTTCCATGAATTAAATATTTAAAAACATAAAAAAAATCAATAAAAAATAAAACAAAAAAAATTACAGTTATTTTTAGTCCTTCAGTCCTTTTTGGGCCACCCTGTACTAGGGCGTGCACCAGCCTGTGTTGTATCGCCACCTGTAGAGTTGGTCTCATTGCTTTTATGCAGCAAACTGTAATGTTAGAGCTTACAATCACTACTGGTGTGGCGACTTTTGCAATCTCTCACTCCATGATCAGAAGAGACACAATTGTAGCATAAATATGAAACTTTTATGATATTTATTCATTCATTGACGTTTTTCGCAAGAAATCTTGGACAAGCTCTCAAGAAATGCTCTTCTGTACAAAGTTGGCAGTTTGACGAACCTTTTGTAGTAGAGTCTTCGCGTATGTTTACATGATTTTTGTTTTAAAACCCCATGACATTTGAGTTCTGTGAAATATTTGTTTAAAAAGAGTTAACGCGAGTGTCTTTTTTGCCATAATCAGATCGAGGCTGATTATTTTTCGAGAAGGCAGGTTTTATATTTCCAACAAATTCTAGGGATTTAAATTTGTGTGTCAATAACGAATCAAATTCAGCCCAAGTTGCGATTGATGTCGATGCTGAAGGTAGTTAGGTTTGAATACATCCATTGACCGTGCGCTGTAACTTCTGTATTGAAGAACCATATTCTGAGGAGACCTAAGGTAATTAAATAATGTCTTTAGCTATTCGTTTATTTGCATTCGCTTGTTTTCTTCTCCTGCTGTTTTTTTTTTTTGTTAATGTGAAACAGTTTTTTTGCCTTGATTAATTTTGAATTGTTTATGTTAATCGCTTAGAAAAGATCTCTTAATGTTGGCCCCTTGAAATGTATCAGTGTCGCAGGGTGGTACTCGAGAAATTGAAGAAAGATTATTATCGTGATCCTGTGTCATCACTGTCGATGTTCTTTCCTACTTTTCCTTGTTTTGACGTTCGGAAATCGTCTGGATCTCGACATTCAATGCGTTGAGTACCCTTTTATTACTGGATAGCACCTCCTTGTAGTGTTTTCTTAGCTAGTCTTATCAATATGGGTTTTTCCAGCTATTTCCTCTCGATCTCGGCACTCCAGATATGATCAATTTACTTAATCCCACAGAGAATTGAACTCCACCAGTAATACTTCCAAGGCATGTAAGCTTTCTTCCGACTTTGTGACTGAATGGATGGATTCGAAGTTCATCAAATCATTGACAAATTTGTCTGTCAATGCCTTTGCCATTTTTCAACCCTCGATATAGTAGCAGCAATCCGGCAAAATAAGTTTATTAATCGCAGAAATCTTTTCCAAAAATCGCACCAAAAAAATTTCTACAAAAATCGCCAAAAAACATTTCAAAAAAAGCAGGAAATTTTTTCAGAAAATCGCCAAAAGTTTTTTAGAGGAATTTATATGAGGTGGCCAAAAATGTTTCCCAATTAAAATTGCAAAATTTTTCAAAAATACGCCAAAATTTTCTCAAAAAATCGCCAAAAATTTTCAAAAAAATCGCAAACAAAATTTTTAAAAAATCGGCAAAAGTTTTCAAAATATCGCCAAAAAGTTATCAAAAAATCACCAAAAAAATTGTCAAAGTTTTTTTTTCCAAAAAACCACCAACAATTTTTCAAAAAATAATTTGCAAAGTGTCGCCAAAAGTTTTTCAAAAAGTCGCCAAAAAAGTTTTAATAAATTTTTTTAGGGTCGTCAACAGGTTTACAAAACTTTTCGAAAATTTTAAAATTTCGCCACAAAAATTTCCTCATGGTTTGCCAAGAATTTTTCCAAATTTTCGCAAAAAAATTTCAACTTAATCAGGAATGTGTCAATTTATCTATCCAAAAGATAAATTGTGCTGCAAGTTTTTTTTTCCAAAATCGCAAAAATTTACATTCGAATTTCGCAAAACTTTTTTCCAAGAGGTCGGCTTACTATTTCGCCTTAAAGTTGTGTTACGGAATTTATTTCAAAAAAAGAAAACGGCATCCAAGTAAGTCATCAAAGATTTTTCCATCAAGGGGAATTTTCCAACATGCATGTTCATTGAAAAACAAAAATTCCAATTTTTACGTATCAAAATTTGTCGAAAAAATAATTAGAAGATCGTTGGCATTTAAAATTTTTCCATTGCGAATTCGCCCAACACTTATATTTCGTAACATAGAACTTTCCAAATTTCAAACTTTCAGTTTAATGGCGTCGTTTGTGACATAAGTTTCCAGCAATTGGCATAAATTTCCAATGGACTGGAAGAAAAAAAGATGGCCGCTTGCCAAAATGACGTCGCAAGGTTACGTAATATCATGCATTTTAATTCGCACGTAACGACAAAAAAATTATGTCCAGGGTCATGCAGCATAACTATGCTTCAATGTCGGGCACGTAATAGCAGCCGTGCCACTGTAATTTCCTTGGATGAAATTCTCAGGTGAGTCCTATTTGCGCCGGTATTTCACCAGAATCTGAGGACATACGCCAATACTTTGTAGGCTCGAGATAAGGAGGATAATGTAGCCAAAGGGTTTTTAAATGTGGTTGTAGCATGAACTTTGATAGGTTTAACTCCAGATTTGTGTCTTCCAAAACTTCGTATCTAGGCCATCGATCTTTTGGAAATTTCAGCCGTGGAAGCCCCTCTCACCATAGACAATGAGATATTAGATCATCTGGAGAGCAGCCTCGGCTGGCGATGTCAGCAGGTTTACATTCGGAATCTACGTGTCTACAGTTTTCATTTCTAACATTTGCCAGAATAGTAGACGTTCTGTTGCCGACAAAAGTGATCCATGAACAGGGTGGTTTTCTATGCCAGGCCAGCACGATCGTTGAGTCCGTCCAGTAATGTGTGGATACATTTGCCAGTTGAAGATTTGGAACAACTGCTGCTGCTGAATCTGAAAGAGGAACAGCTCCGCAAAGTTCGTGGTAACGATACTTTTTTTATTGGTGCGACACGAGTTTTCGAAGCCAGAAGAGAAGTATGGGTCGTGTTGTTTGGAAATTCAATTCGAATGTAGAGTGCAGCAGCATAAACGCTTTCTGATACGTCACAAAATCCATGGATTTCAACCTGACTTAATGGCTGAAATTGAATAAATCGAGAAATTTTTATTATGTCTATTAACAGGTAATTGTTTACGAAATTGTTCCAGTTCATTTGATTAATTGGTTTCAACGAGTCATCCCAATTTTTGTCTAGCCAGACATGCTGCATAATCAGCTTAGCCTCTACAATCACTAAAGCCAGCCATCCACAAGGGCCGAAAAACTTGGTTATGGTCGATAGAACTACTCTTTTGGTAAACAATTGTTTTTCTTAGATGAGTAGCGAGATAAAAGTGAAGCAGTCAGCTGATATATGCCATCTGATCCTTAATGTCTTCGTTGAGGATCCTTCAGAGATATCCTACCAATTGACGGGTAAAATTTGTTCTCGAGACAGTTCTTCAATCACTAAAGGATTATACAAGCTCCACTTTCTAAGTTCGAAACCTGCGAGTCCAGGGCTGAAATAAATTCCCTTTGGTTACTTACAGCTTCGCTATGGTATGGCCGCCTGCTAGGATATCTTCAACGTATAAATTTTGTTGTATTATTTACGAGGCTAAAGGGTATTTTACTTTAACATCTTTCGCAAGTAGAAGAAGTGGAGAGGAATGGGTCAATTTATCTATCCAAAAAATAAATTGTGCTCCAAGTTTTGTTTTCCAAAATCGCAAAAATTTACATTCGAATTTCGCAAAACTTTTTTCCATGAGGTCGGCTCACTATTTCGCCTTATAGTTGTGTTACGGAATTTATTTCAAAAAAAGAAAACGGCATCCAAGTAAGTCATCAAAGATTTTTCCATCAAGTTGAATTTTCCAACATGCAAGTTCATTGAAAAACAAAAATTCCAATTTTTACGTATCAAAATTTGTCGAAAAAAAAATTAGAAGATCGTTGGCATTTAAAATTTTTCCATTGCGAATTCACCCAACACTTATATTTCGTAACATAGAATTTTCCAAATTTCAAACTTTCAGTTTAATGGCGTCGTTTGTGACATAAGTTTCCAGCAATTGGCATAAATTTCCAATGGACTCAAGGAAAAATGATGGCCGCTTGGCAAAATGACGTCGCAAGGTTACGTAATATCATGCATTTTAATTCGCACGTAACGACAAAAAAATTATGTCCAGGGTCATGCAGCATAACTATGCTTCAATGTCGGGCACGTAATAGCAGCCGTGCCACTGTAATTTCCTTGGATGAAATTCTCAGGTGAGTCCTATTTGCGCCGGTATTTCACCAGAATCTGAGGATATACGCCAATACTTTGTAGGCTCGAGATAAGGAGGATAATGTAGCCAAAGGGTTTTCAAATGTGGTTGTAGCATGAACTTTGATAGGTTTAACTCCAGATTTGTGTCTTCCAAAACTTCGTATCTAGGCCATCGCTCTTTTGGAAATTTCAGCCGTGGAAGCCCCTCTCACCATAGACAATGAGATATTAGATCATCTGGAGAGCAGCCTCGGCTGGCGATGTCAGCAGGTTTACATTCGGAATCTACGTGTCTACAGTTTTCATTTCTAACATTTGCCAGAATAGTAGACGTTCTGTTGCCGACGAAAGTGATCCATGAACAGGGTGGTTTTCTATGTCAGGCCAGCACGATCGTTGAGTCCGTCCAGTAATGTGTGGATACATTTGCCAGTTGAAGATTTGGAACAACTGCTGCTGCTTATTCTGAAAGAGGAACAGCTCCGCAAAGTTCGTGGTAACGATACTTTTTTTATTGGTGCGACACGAGTTTTCGCAGCCAGAAGAGAAGTATGGGTCGTGTTGTTTGGAAATTCAATTCGAATGTAGAGTGCAGCAGCATAAACGCTTTCTGATACGTCACAAAATCCATGGATTTCAACCTGACTTAATGGCTGAAATTGAATAAATCGAGAAATTTTTATTATGTCTATTAACGGGTAATTGTTTACGAAATTGTTCCAGTTCATTTGATTAATTGGTTTCAACGAGTCATCCCAATTTTTGTCTAGCCAGACATGCTGCATAATCAGCAGAGCCTCTACAATCACTAAAGCCAGCCATCCACAAGGGCCGAAAAACTTGGCTATGGTCGATAGAACTACTCTTTTGGTAAACAATTGTTTTTCTTAGATGAGTAGCGAGATAAAAGTGAAGCAGTCAGCTGATATATGCCATCTGATCCTTTATGTCTTCGTTGAGGATCCTTCAGAGATATCTTACCAATTGACGGGTAAAATTTGTTCTCGAGGCAGTTCTTCAATCACTAAAGGATTATACAAGCTCCACTTTCTAAGTTCGAAACCTGCGAGTCCAGGGCTGAAATAAATTCCCTTTGGTTACTTACAGCTTCGCTATGGTATGGTCGCCTGCTAGGACAACATCAACGTATAAATTTTGTTGTATTATTTACGAGGCTACAGGGTATTTTTCTTCCACATCTTTCGCAAGTTGAAGAAGTGTCCAAATGGAGAGGGATGGGGCGCAATATACTCCAAATGTGACATTTAGAAGCTCAAAATCATCCACTGCATCTTTCGGCGACTTTTGAAACAGAATTCTGCGACATTTAGCTTGGCTAGGGTCTTACAATATTTGGCGGTACAGTTTAGTTACATCGGCATTGAACGTGTACTTGAAAACCCTCCACTTAATTATTTGCAAAACGAGATCTTGTTGGAGAATTATTTCAGGGGGTAAAATATCCCTCAAGTTTTTTTTGTTTGAGGTGGGGCTGGATGCATTAAACTTGACTCTAAGTTTTGTTGTCACTCGCTCTTTTTTATTCACCACGTGATGTGGTAAGTATTAATGAGAGTATTAATTTCTTTCGATGACGAAATTTTCCTGATTTGACCTAGTTGGAGGCACTCCAGAATGGACTGATCATATTACTCCTTAATTTCCGGTGTCCTAAGAAGTTTCTTTTCCATTCTTTGCAATTGTGCCGTGGCGATATTTCTCGACGTACCCACTTCTTCACAAGTTTTGAACGGCAGAGTGACGACGTATCTTCCAGAATCATGGCGAAGAGTTGTAGCATTAAAGTTGTCCTCGCAGTACGTGTCTTCTTCTGACCTCAAAATCTTTTTTGGGGTCTCCTCCACCTTCCAAAAACGTGTTAGTATTTTCCCGATTGACACTGTACTGCACAGTGAAATTTGATTTTTATTTTCTGTTTGTTGACTGACGGGTCCGCCAATCAACCTGCCAAAAACTGTTTTTTGTGCCATAAAAGATCCAACTGATTGCATCGGAGCACCAATAGTAAATATTAAGGGCCGATATCTATTCCAAACAATAGATCAACTGACCGACTTGCATAAAAACGAGTGTCTGCCAGCTCAAAATATACAGTTGCAATGGGTCCAATTAGACTAGATGGCAGGGTCTTCAAAACACGTGCCCATACTTCTAGCACAAAACTAGGGTCCACGCGAGAACAAAGGTTAAAAAGACAGGTTTATGTAGATGTTTCAGACACGGTTTGACTTAAACCGGTTACGTGCACGAGATTTCGTTTAGTTGGAAGCTTCAAACGATTTTTAAGTTTTCCCGAGATAAACTTAGCTTGAGATACCGGGTCAATTATAGCCCGGTCATCATATCTTTGTCCTCTAGACTCGATTAGAACAATAGCAGTAAACAACAAGGTTTTTTGATTTTGCCTAGTGTCAAGGCAGTGACAATAGGATAATCTAAGTTCTGTGTGAATTGTATCAAGGTTTTTAGGGTTGCTGCACTTGCACCAGGGTGTGCACCAGCCTGTGTTGTATCGCCACCTGTAGAGTTGGCCTCATTGCTTTTATGCAGCAAACTGTGAAGTTAGAGCTTACAATCTCTACAGGTGTGGCGACTTTTTTAGTCTCCCACTTCATAATCAGAAGCGACACAATTTTAGCATACGATAAATGTGAAACTTTTACGATATGTATTCGATCATTGACGTTTTTCTTATCTACAAAGTTGGCAGTTTGGCGAACCTTTTGTATTAGAGTCTTCGCGTATTTTTACATGATCTTTATTTTTAAACCCCATAACATTTGAATTCTGTCAAATATTTGTTTGAAAAGAGTTAACGCGAGTGTCTTTTTTGCCATAATCAGATCGAGGCTGATTATTTTTCGAGAAGGCAGGTTTTATATTTCCAACAAATTCTAGGGATTTGAATTTGTGTGTCAATAACGAATCAAATTCAGCCCAAGTTGCGATTGATGTCGATGCTGAAGGTAGTTAGGTTTGAATACATCCATTGACCGTGCGCTGCAACTTCGGTATTGAAGAACCATATTCTGAGGAGACCTGGGGTAATTAAATTATGTCTTTAGCTATTCGTTTATTTGCTATCGCTTGTTTTCTTCTCCTGCTGTTTTTTTTTGTTTTGTTAATGTGAAACAGTTTTTTGCCTTGATTAATTTTGAATTGTTTATGTTAATCGCTTAAAATAGATCTCTTAATGTTGGCTCCTTGAAATGTATCAGTGTCGCAGGGTGGTACTCGAGAAATTGAAGAAAGATTATTATCGTGATCCTATGTCATCACTGTCGATGTTCTTTCCTACTTTTCCTTGTTTTGACGTTCGGAAATCGTCTGGATCTCGACATTCAATGCGTTGAGAACCCTTTTATTACTGGATAGCACCTCCTTCTAGTGTTTTCTTAGCTAGTCTTATCAATATGGGTTTCTCCAGCTATTTCCTCTCGATCTCGGCACTCCAGATATGATCGCTTTACTTGATCCCACAGAGAATTGAGCTCCACTAGTAATACTTCCACGGCATGTAAGCTTTCTTCCGACTTTGTGACTGAATGGACGGATTCGAAGTTCATCAAATCATTGACACAGTTGACAAATTTGTCTGTCAATGCCTTTGCCATTTTTCAACCCTCGATATAGTAGCAGCAATCCGGCAAAATAAGTTTATTAATCGCAGAAATCTTTTTCAAAAATCGCACCAAAAAATTTTCTCCAAAAAACATTTTAAAAAAAGCAGGAAATTTTTTCAGAAAATCGCCAAAAAGTTTTTTAGGGGAATTTATATGAGGTGGTCAAAAATGTTTTCCAATTAAAATTGCAAAATTTTTCAAAAATACGCCAAAATTTTCTCAAAAAGTCGCCAAAAATTTTCAAAAAATCGCCAAAAGTTTTCAAAATATCGCCAAAAAGTTTTCAAAACATCACCAAAAAAATAGTCAAAGTTTTTTTTCCAAAAAACCACCAACAATTTTTCAAAAAAAAATTGCAAAGTGTCGCCAAAAGTTTTTCAAAAATTCGCCAAAAAAGTTTTCATAAATTTTTTTAGGGTCGTCAACAGGTTTACAAAACTTTTCGAAAATTTTAAAATTTCGCCACAAAAATTTCCTCATGGTTTGCCAAGAATTTTTCCAAATTTTCGCAAAAAAAATTTCAACTTAATCAGGAATGGGTCAATTTATCTATCCAAAAGATAAATTGTGCTCCAAGTTTTTTTTTCCAAAATCGCAAAAATTTACATTCCAATTTCGCAAAACTTTTTTCCAAGAGGTCGGCTTACTATTTCGCCTTAAAGTTGTGTTACGGAATTTATTTCAAAAAAAGAAAATTGCATCCAAGTAAGTCATCAAAGATTTTTCCATCAAGCGGAATTTCCCAACATGCAAGTTCATTGAAAAACAAAAATTCCAATTTTTACGTATCAAAATTTGTCGAGAAAAAAAAATTAGAAGATCGTTGGCATTTAAAATTTTTCCATTGCGAATTCACCCAACACTTATATTTCGTAACATAGAATTTTCCAAATTTCAAACTTTCAGTTTAATGGCGTCGTTTGTGACCGAAGTTTCCAGCAATTGGCATAAATTTCCAATGGACTCAAGGAAAAATGATGGCCGCTTGCCAAAATGACGTCGCAAGGTTACGTAATATCATGCATTTTAATTCGCACGTAACGACAAAAAAATTATGTCCAGGGTCATGCAGCATAACTATGCTTCAATGTCGGCCACGTAATAGCAGCCGTGCCACTGTAATTTCCTTGGATGAAATTCTCAGGTGAGTCCTATTTGCGCCGGTATTTCACTAGAATCTGAGGACATACGCCAATACTTTGTAGGCTCGAGATAAGGAGGATAATCTAGCCAAAGGGTTTTCAAATGTGGTTGTAGCAAGAACTTTGATTGGTTTAACTCCAGATTTGTGCCTTCCAAAACTTCGTATCTAGGCCATCGATCTTTTGGTTATTTCAGCCGTGGAGGCCTATGGCACCATAGACGATAAGATATTAGATATCATCTGGAGAGCAGCCTCGGATGGCGATGTCAGCAGGCTTACATTCGGAATCTACGTGTCTACGGTTTTCATTTCCAACATTTGCCAGAATAGTAGACGTTCTGTTACCGACGAAAGTGATCCACGAACAGGGTGGTTTTGTACGCCAGGCCAGCACGATCGTTGAGTCCGTCCAGAAAATGGCATCCAAGTAAGTCATCAAAGATTTTTCCATCAAGCGGAATTTCCCAACATGCAAGTTCATTGAAAAACAAAAATTCCAATTTTTACGTATCAAAATTTGTCGAGAAAAAAAAAATTAGAAGATCGTTGGCATTTAAAATTTTTCCATTGCGAATTCACCCAACACTTATATTTCGTAACATAGAATTTTCCAAATTTCAAACTTTCAGTTTAATGGCGTCGTTTGTGACCGAAGTTTCCAGCAATTGGCATAAATTTCCGATGGACTCAAGGAAAAATGATGGCCGCTTGCCAAAATGACGTCGCAAGGTTACGTAATATCATGCATTTTAATTCGCACGTAACGACAAAAAAATTATGTCCAGGGTCATGCAGCATAACTATGCTTCAATGTCGGCCACGTAATAGCAGCCGTGCCACTGTAATTTCCTTGGATGAAATTCTCAGGTGAGTCCTATTTGCGCCGGTATTTCACTAGAATCTGAGGACATACGCCAATACTTTGTAGGCTCGAGATAAGGAGGATAATCTAGCCAAAGGGTTTTCAAATGTGGTTGTAGCAAGAACTTTGATTGGTTTAACTCCAGATTTGTGCCTTCCAAAACTTCGTATCTAGGCCATCGATCTTTTGGTTATTTCAGCCGTGGAGGCCCCTGGCACCATAGACGATGAGATATTAGATCATCTGGAGAGCAGAATGTTTTCATTTCTAACATTTGCCAGAAGAGTAGACGTTCTGTTGCCGACGAAAGTGCTCCATGAACAGGGTGGTTTTGTACGCCAGGCCAGCACGATCGTTGAGTCCGTCCAGTAATGTGTAGATACATTTGCCAGTTGAAGATTTGGAACAACTGCTGCTGCTGATTCTGAAAGAAGAACAGCTCCGCAAAGTTCGTGGTAATGAGACTTTCTTTATTGGTGCGACACGAGTTTTCGCAGCCAGAAGAGAAGTCTTCGTTGAGGATCCTTCAGAGATATCCAACCAATTGACGGGTAAAATTTGTTCTCGAGGCAGTTCTTCAATCACTAAAGGATTATACAAGCTCCATTTTCTACGTTCGAAACCAGCTGAGTCCAGGGCTGAAATAAATTCCCTTTGGTTACTTACAGCTTCGCTATGGTATGGCCGCCTGCTAGGACATCATCAACATATAAATTTTGTTGTATTATTTACGAGGCTAAAGGGTATTTTTCTTTCATATCTTTCGCAAGTTGAAGAAGTGTCCAAATGGAGAGTAATGGGGCGAAATTTACTCCAAATGTGACAGTTAGAAGCTCAAAATCATCCATTGCATCTTTTGGCGACTTTCGAAACAGAATTCTCTGACATTTGGCTTGGCTAGGGTCTAACAATATTTGACGGTACAGTTTAGTTACATCGGCATTGGACGCGTACTTAAAAACCCTCCACTTAAGTATTTGCAAAACGAGATCTTGTTGGAGAATTATTTAAGGGGTAAAACATCCCTACAGCTTTTTTTGTTTGAGGTGGGACTGGATGCATTAAACACGACTCTCAGTTTTGTTGTCACTAGCTCTTTTTGATTCACCGCGTGATGTGGTAAGTATTAATGAAAGTATTCATTTACTTCCGATGACGAAATTTTCCTCTTGTGACCTAGTTGGAGGCATTCCAGAATGGAC
Organism: Hydrotaea diabolus; assembly: GCA_963513945.1. Classification (NCBI taxonomy): domain Eukaryota; kingdom Metazoa; phylum Arthropoda; class Insecta; order Diptera; family Muscidae; genus Hydrotaea; species Hydrotaea diabolus. The sequence goes on along the minus strand of OY740721.1, from coordinate 15,625,612 downwards.
TGATCATATTACTCCTTAATTTCCGGTGTCCTAAGAAGTTTCTTTTCAATTCTTTGGAATTGTGCCATGGCGATGTTTCTCGACGTACCCACTTCTTCACAAGTTTTGAACGGCAGAGTGACGACGTATCTTCCAGAATCATAGCGAAGCGTGATTCGTGTCTTCTTCCGACCTCAAAATCTTTTTTGGTGTCTTCTCCACCTCCCAAAAACGTGTTAGTATTTTCTCGTTTGACATAGTACTGCACAGTGAAATTTGCTTTTTATTTTCTGTTTGTTGACTGACGGGTCCGCCAATCAACCAGCCATAAACTGTTTTTTGTGCCATAAAAGATCCAACTGATTGCATCGGAGCACCAATAGTGAATATTAAGGGGCCGATATATATTCCAATCAATAGATCGACTGGCCGACTTGCATAAAAACGAGGGTCTGCCAGCTCAAATTTGGCAGTATCATGCAGTTGCCATGGGTCCAATGTTCTAGGTGGTAGACTAGATGGCAGGGTCTTCAAAACACGTGCCCATACTTCTAGCTCAAAACTAGGGTCCACGCGAGAGCAAAGGTTAAGAAGAAAGGTTTTTGTAGGTGTTTCAGTCACGGTTTGACTTAAACCGGTTACGTGCACGAGATTTCGTTTAGTTGGAAGCTTCAAACGATTTTTAAGTTTTCCCGAGATAAACGTGGCTTGAGATCCCGGGTCAATTGTAGCCCGAGCGTCATATCTTTGTCCTCTAGATTCGATTTGGACAATAACCGTAAACAACAAGGTTTCTCGATTTTGCTTATTTTTACCCTCATGGAGGATCAAGGCAGTGACACTAGGATATTCTAAGTTCTGTGTGAACTGTTTCAAGGTTGTTAGGGTTGCTGCACTTGTACTAGGGCGTGCACCAGCCAGTGTTGTATCGCCTCCTGTAGAGTTGGCCTCATTGCTTTTATGCAGCAAACTGTGATGTTAGAGCTTACAATCTCTACAGGTGTGGCGACTTTTGCAATCTCTCACTCCATGATCAGAAGAGACACAATTGTAGCATAAATGTGAAACTTTTATGATATGTATTTGATCATTGACGTTTTTCGCAAGAAATTTTGGACAAACTCTCAAGAAATGCTCTTCTTCTTAGGTTTGAATACATCCATTGACCGTGCGCTGTAACTTCTGTATTGAAGAACCAGATTCTGAGGAGAACTGGGGCTAATTAAACAATGTCTTTAGCTATTCGTTTATTTGCATTCGCTTGTTTTCTTCTCCTGCTGTTTTTTTTTATGATAATGTGAAACAGTTTTTTTTGCATTGATTAATTTTGAATTGTTTATGTTAATCGCTGAGAATAGATCTCTTAATGTTGGCCCCTTGAAATGTATCAGTGTCGCAGGTTGGTACTCGAGAAATTGAAGAAAGATTATTATCGTGATCCTGTGTCATCACTGTCGATGTTCTTTCCTACTTTTCCTTGTTTTGACGTTCGGAGATCGCCTGGATCTCGACATTCAATGCGCTGAGTACCCTTTTATTACTGGATAGCACCTCCTTGTAGTGTTTTCTTAGCTTCGTCTTATCAATAGGGGTTTCTCCAGCTATTTCCTCTCGATCTCGGCACTCCAGATATGATCGCTTTACTTGATCCAACAGAGAATTAAACTCCACTCGTAATACTTCCAAGGCATGTAAGCTTTCTTCCGACTTTGTGACTGAATGGACAGATTCGAAGTTCATCAAATCATTGACACAGTTGACAAATTTGTCTGTCAATGCCTTTGCCATTTTTCAACCCTCGATATAGTAGCAGCAATCCGGCAAAATAAGTTTATTAATCGCAGAAATCTGCTTCAAAAATCGCACCAAAAAATTTTCTCCAAAAATTTCCAAAAATCATTTAAAAAAAAAATGCAGGAAATTTTTTCAGAAAATCGCCAAAAAGTTTTTAGAGAAATTTATATGAGGTGGCCAAAAATGTTTCCCAATTAATATTGCAAAATTTTTCAAAAATACGCCAAAATTTTCTCAAAAAATCGCCAAAAAGTTTTTAAAAAATCGCAAACAAAATTTTCAAAAAATCGGCAAAAGTTTTCAAAATATCGCCAAAAAGTTTTCAAAAAATCGCCAAAAAATGGTCAAAGTTTTTTCCAAAAAACCACCAAAAAATTTTCAAAAAACAAATTGCAAAGTTTCGCCAAAAGTTTTTCAAAAAGTCGCCAAAAAAGTTTTCATACAATTTTTTAGGGTCGTCAACAGGTTTACAAAAAGTTTCCAAAATTTTAATATTTCAAATTTTCTAAATTTTCGCAAAAAAAATTTCAACTTTATCAGGAATGGGTCAATTTATCTATCCAAAAGATAAATTGTGCTCCAAGTTTTTTTTTCCAAAATCGCAAAAATTTACATTTGAATTTCGCAAAACTTTTTTCCAAGAGTTCGGCTTACTATTTCGCCTCAAGTTGTGTTACGGCATTTATTTCAAAAAAAGAAAATGGCATCCAAGTAAGTCATCAAAAATTTTTCCATCAAGGGGAATTTTCCAACATGCAAGTTCATTGAAAAACAAAAATTCCAATTTTTACGTATCAAAATTTGTCGAGAAAAAAAAATTAGAAGATCGTTGGCATTCAAAATTTTTCCATTGCGAATTCACCCAACACTTATTTTTCGTAACATAGAACTTTCCAAATTTCAAACTTTCAGTTTAATGGCGTCGTTTGTGACCGAAGTTTCCAGCAATTGACATAAATTTCCAATGGACTGGAAGAAAAAAAGATGGCCGCTTGCCAAAATGACGTTGCAAGGTTATGTAATATCATGTATTTTAATTCGCACGTAACGACAAAAAAATTATGTCCAGGGTCATGCAGCATAACTTTGCTTCAATGTCGGAACATTTGCCAGAATAGTAGACGTTCTGTTGCCGACGAAAGTGCTCCATGAACAGGGTGGTTTTGTATGCCAGGCCAGCACGATCGTTGCGTCCGTCCAGTAATGTGTGGATACATTTGCCAGTTTAAGATTTGGAACAACTGCTGATTCTGAAAGAGGAACAGCTCCACAAAGTTCGTGGTAACGACACTTTTTTATTGGTGCGACACGAGTTTTCGCAGCCAGAATAGAAGTATGGGTCGTGTTGTTTGGAAATTCAATTCGAATGTAGAGTGCAGCAGCATAAACGCTTTCTGATGCGTCACAAAATCCATGGATTTCAACCTGACTTAATGGCTGAAATTGAATCCATCGAGGAATTTTTATTGTGTCTATTAACGGGTAATTGTTTACGAAATTGTTCCAGTTCATTTGAGTAATTGGTTTCAACGAGTCATCCCAATTTATTTTGTCTCGCCAGACATGCTGCATAATCAGCTTAGCCTCTACAATCACTAAAGCCAGCCATCCACAAGGGCCGAAAAACTTGGTTATGGTCGATAGAACTACTGTTTTGGTAAACGATTGTTATTCTTAGATAAGTAGCGAGGTAAAAGTGAAGCAGTCAGCTGATATATGCTATCTGATCCTCAAAGTCTTCGGTGAGGATCCTTCAGAGATATCCAACCAAATTACGGGTAAAATTTGTTTTCGAGGCAGTTCTTCAATCACTAAAGGATTATACAAGCTCCATTTTCTAAGTTCGAAACCTGCTGAGTCCAGGGCTGAAATAAATTCCCTTTGGTTACTTACAGCTTCGCTATGGTATGGCCGCCTGCTAGGACAACATCAACGTATAAATTTTGTTGTATTATTTACGAGGCTACAGGGTATTTTTCTTTCACATCTTTCGCAAGTTGAAGAAGTGTCCAAATGGAGAGGGATGGGGCGCAATTTACTCCAAATGTGACATTTAGAAGCTCAAAATCATCCACTGCATCTTTCGGCGACTTTTGAAACAGAATTCTGCGACATTTAGCTTGGCTAGGGTCTTACAATATTTTGCGGTACAGTTTAGTTACATCGGCATTGAACGTGTACTTGAAAACCCTCCACTTAATTATTTGCAAAACGAGATCTTGTTGGAGAATTATTTCAGGGGGTAAAATATCCCTCAAGTTTTTTTTGTTTGAGGTGGGGCTGGATGCATTAAACTTGACTCTAAGTTTTGTTGTCACTCGCTCTTTTTTATTCACCACGTGATGTGGTAAGTATTAATGAGAGTATTAATTTCTTTCGATGACGAAATTTTCCTCATTTGACCTAGTTGGAGGCACTCCAGAATGGACTGATCATATTACTCCTTAATTTCCGGTGTCCTAAGAAGTTACTTTTCCATTCTTTGCAATTGTGCCGTGGCGATATTTCTCGACGTACCCACTTCTTCACAAGTTTTGAACGGCAGAGTGACGACGTTTCTTCCAGAATCATGGCGAAGAGTTGTAGCATTAAAGTTGTCCTCGCAGTACGTGTCTTCTTCTGACCTCAAAATCTTTTTTGGGGTCTCCTCCACCTCCCAAAAACGTGTTAGTATTTTCTCGATTGACACTGTACTGCACAGTGAAATTTGATTTTTATTTTCTGTTTGTTGACTGACGGGTCCGCCAATCAACCTGCCAAAAACTGTTTTTTGTGCCTTAAAAGATCCAACTGATTGCATCGCAGCACCAATAGTGAATATTAAGGGCCGATATCTATTCCAAACAATAGATCAACTGACCGACTTGCATAAAAACGAGGGTCTGCCAGCTCAAAATATACAGTTGCAATGGGTCCAATTAGACTAGATGGCAGGGTCTTCAAAACACGTGCCCATACTTCTAGCACAAAACTAGGGTCCACGCGAGAACAAAGGTTAAAAAGACAGGTTTATGTAGATGTTTCAGACACGGTTTGACTTAAACCGGTTACGTGCACTAGATTTCGTTTAGTTGGAAGCTTCAAACGATTTTTAAGTTTTCCCGAGATAAACGTGGCTTGAGATCCCGGTTCAATTATAGCCCGGTCATCATATCTTTGTCCTCTAGATTCGATTACAACAATAACCGTAAACAACAAGGTTTTTTGATTTTGCCTAGTGTCAAGGCAGTGACACTAGGATAATCTAAGTTCTGTGTGAATTGTATCAAGGTTTTTAGGGTTGCTGCACTTGCACCAGGGTGTGCCCCAGCCTGTGTTGTATCGCCACCTGTAGAGTTGGCCTCATTGCATTTATGCAGCAAACTGTGAAGTTAGAGCTTACAATCTCTACAGGTGTGGCGACTTTTCCAGTCTCTCACATCATAATCAGAAGCGACACAATTTTAGCATACGATAAATGTGAAACTTTTACGATATGTATTCGATCATTGACGTTTTTCTTATCTACAAAGTTGGCAGTTTGGCGAACCTTTTGTATTAGAGTCTTCGCGTATTTTTACATGATCTTTATTTTTAAACCCCATAACATTTGAATTCTGCAAATATTTGTTTGAAAAGAGTTAACGAGAGTGTCTTTTTTGCCATAATCAGATCGAGGCTGATTATTTTTCGAAAAAGGCAGGTTTTATATTTCCAACAGATTCTAGGGATTTGAATTTGTGTGTCAATAACGAATCAAATTCAGCCCAAGTTGCGATTGATGTCGATGCTGAAGGTAGTTAGATTTTGAATACATCCATTGACCGTGCGCTGCAACTTCTGTATTGAAGAAACAGATTCTGAGGAGACCTGGGGTAATTAAACAATGTCTTTAGCTATTCGTTTATTTGCATTCGCTTGTTTTCGTAACGGGCAACCAAATTTCTCCACGCAATATCGAAACCTTCGTTTGTCTAATAATTTCCCTGGCTTCTACTGCTGCTTTTTTTTATTTGTTAATGTGAAACAGTTTTTTACCCTTGATTAATTTTTAATTGTTTATGTAAGTCGCTGAAAATAGATCTCTCAATGTTGGCCATTTTTGGTATCCCCTTGAAATGTATCAGTGTCGCAGGGTGGTACTCGAAAATTGAAGAAAGATTATTATCGTGATCCGGTGTCATCACTGTCGATGTTCTTTCCAGCTTTTCCTTGTTTTGGCGTTCGGAAATCGTCTGGATCTCGAAATTCAATGCGCTGAGTACCCTTTTATTACTGGATAGCACCTCCTTGTAGTGCTTTCTTAACTTCGTCTTATCAATAGGGGTTTCTTCAGCTATTTCCTCTCGATCTCTGCACTCCAGATAAGATCGCTTTACTTGATCCCACAGAGAATTGAGCTCCACTCGTAATACTTCAAAAGCAATGTAAGCTTTCTTCCGACTTTGTGACTGAATGGACGGATTCGAAGTCCATCAAATCATTGACACAGTTGACAAATTTGACTGTCAAGCCGGCAAAATAAGTTTATTAATGCAAAAATCGCACCAAAAAATTTTCTCCAAAAATCGCAAAAAATCATTTCAAAAAAAGCAGGAATTTTTTTCAGAAAATCGCCAAAAAGTTTTTTAGAGAAATTTATATGAGGTGGTCAGAAATGTTTTCCAAATAAAATTGAAAAAGTTTTTAAAAATACTCCAAAATTTGCTCAAAAAATCGCCAAAAAGTTTTCAAAAAATCGCCAAAAAATTTTCAAAAAATCGGCAAAAGTTTTCAAAAAATTGCCAAAAAGTTTTCAAAAAATCACCAAAAAAAATTGTCAAAGTTTTTTTCAAAAAAAAAAAATTTGCAGTGTCGCCAAAAGTTTTTCAAAAAGTCGCCAAAAAAACGTTTTCATATATTATTAAAGGGTCGTCAACAGGTTTACAAAAATTTTCCAAAATTTTAAAATTTCGCTACAAAAATTTCCTCATAGTTTGCCAAAGATTTTTTCCAAAATTTCCAATTTTTCCAAAAAAAATTTCAACTTAATCAGGAATGGGTCAATTTATCTATCAAAAAAATAAATTGTGCTCCAAGTTTTTTTTTCCAAAATCGCAAAAATTTACATTCAACTTTCGCAAAACTTTTTTCCAAGAGGTCGGCTTACTATTTCGCCTCAAAGTTGTGTTACGGAATTTATTTCAAAAAAAGAAAATGACATCCAAGTAAGTCATCAAAGATTTTTCCATCAAGGGGAATTTTCCAACATGCAAGTTCGTTGAAAAACAAAAATTCCAATTTTTACGTATCAAAATTTGTCGAGAAAAAAAATTTAGAAGATCGTTGGCATTTAAAATTATTCCATTGAGAATTCACCCAACACTTATATTTCGTAACATAGAATTTTCCAAATTTCAAACTTTCAGTTTAATGGCGTCGTTTGTGACCGAAGTTTCCAGCAATTGGCATAAATTTCCAATGGAATGGAGAAAAAAAGATGGCCGCTAGCCAAAATGACGTCGCAAGGTTACGTAATATCAAAAAAATTATGTCCAGGGTCATGCAGCATAACTTTGCTTCAATGTCGGGCACGTAATAGCAGCCGTGCCACTGTAATTTCCTTGGATGAAATTCTCAGGTGAGTCCTATTTGCGCCGGTATTTCACCAGAATCTGAGGACATACGCCAATACTTTGTAGGATCGAGATAAGGAGGATAATCTAGCCAAAGGGTCTTCAAATGTGGTTGTAGCAAGAACTTTGATTGGTTTAACTCCAGATTTGTGTCTTCCAAAACTTCGTATCTAGGCCATCGATCTTGTGGTAATTTCAGCCGTGGAGGCCCCTGCCACCATAGACGATAAGATATTAGATCATCTGGAAAGCAGCCTCGGCTGGCGATGTCAGCAGGTCTACATTCGGAATCTACGTGTCTACAGTTTTCATTTCCAACATTTGCCAGAATAGTAGACGTTCTGTTGCCGACGAAAGTGATCCATGAACAGGGTGGTTTTGTATGCCAGGCCAGCACGATCGTTGCGTCCGTCCAGTAATGTGTGGATACATTTGCCAGTTTAAGATTTGGAACAACTGCTGATTCTGAAAGAGGAACAGCTCCACAAAGTTCGTGGTAACGACACTTTTTTATTGGTGCGACACGAGTTTTCGCAGCCAGAATAGAAGTATGGGTCGTGTTGTTTGGAAATTCAATTCGAATGTAGAGTGCAGCAGCATAAGCGCTTTCTGATGCGTCACAAAATCCATGGATTTCAACCTGACTTAATGGCTGAAATTAAATCCATCGAGGAATTTTTATTGTGTCTATTAACGGGTAATTGTTTACGAAATTGTTCCAGTTCATTTGAGTAATTGGTTTCAACGAGTCATCCCAATTTATTTTGTCTCGCCAGACATGCTGCATAATCAGCACAGCCACTACAATCACTGGAGCCAGCCATCCGCTAGGGCCGAAAAACTTGGCTATGGTCGATAAAACTACTCTTTTGGTAAACGATTGGTTTTCTTAGATGAGTATCGAGGTAAAAGTGAAGCAGTCAGCTGATATATGCCATCTGATCCTCAAAGTCTTTGTTGAGGATCCTTCAGAGATATCCAACAAATTGACGGCTAAAATTTGTTCTCGAGGCAGTTCTTCAATCACTAAAGGATTATACAAGCTCCATTTTCTAAGTTCGAAACCTGCTGAGTCCAGGGCTGAAATAAATTCCCTTTGGTTACTTACAGCTTCGCTATGGTATGGCCGCCTGCTAGGACAACATCAACGTATAAATTTTGTTGTATTATTTACGAGGCTACAGGGTATTTTTTTCACAACTTTCGCAAGTTGAAGAAGTGTCCAAATGGAGAGGAATGGGGCGCAATTTACTCCAAATGTGACATTTAGAAGCTCAAAATCATCCACTGCATCTTTTGGCGACTTTCGAAACAGAATTCTCTGACATTTGGCTTGGCTAGGGTCCAACAATATTTGGCGGTACAGTTTAGTTACATCGGCATTGAACGCGTACTTAAAAACCCTCCACTTAAGTATTTGCAAAACGAGATCTTGTTGGAGAATTATTTAAGGGGTAAAACATCCGTCAAGCTTTTTTTTTGATTGAGGTGGGGCTGGATGCATTAAACACGACTCTAAGTTTTGTTGTCACTCGCTCTTTTTTATTCACGGCGTGATGTGGTAAGTATTAATGAGAGTATTCATTTACTTCCAATGACGAAATTTTCCTCATGTGACCTAGTTAGAGGCATTCCAGAATGGACTGATCATATTACTCCTCAATTTCCGGTGTCCTAAGAAGTTGCTTTTCCATTCTTTGGAATTGTGCCATGGTGATATTTCTCGACATACCCACTTCTTCACAAGTTTTGAACGGCAGAGTGACGACGTATCTTCCAGAATCACGGCGAAGAGTTGTAGCGTTAATTTTGTCCTCGCAGTACGTGTCTTCTTCTGACCTCAAAATCTTTTTTGGGGTCTCCTTCACCTCCAAAAAACGTGTTAGAATTTTCTCGATTGACACTGTACTGCACAGTGAAATTGGATTTTTATTTTCTGTTTGTTGACTGACGGGTCCGCCAATCAACCAGCCAAAAACTGTTTTTTGTGCCATAAAAGATCCAACTGATGCATCGGAGCACCAATAGTGAATATTGAGTGCCGATATATCTTCCAAACAATAGATCAACTGGCCGACTTGCATAAAAACGAGGGTCTGCCAGCTCAAATTTGGCAGTATCATGCAGTTGCAATGGGTCCAATGTTCTAGGTGGTAGACTAGATGGCAGGGTCTTTAAAACACGCGCCCAAACTTCTAGCCCAAAACTAGGGTCCACACGAGAACAAAGGTTAAAAAGACAGGTTTTTGTAGATGTTTCAGACACGGTTTGACTTAAACCTGTTACGTGCACGAGATTTCATTTAGTTGGAAGCTTCAAACGATTTTTAAGTTTTCCCGAGATAAACGTAGCTTGAGATCCCGGGTCAATTATAGCCCGGGCATCATATCTTTGTCCTCTAGATTCGATTTGAACAATAGCCGTAAACAACTAGGTTTCTCGATTTTGCTATTTTTACCCTCATGGAGGGTCAAGGCAGTGACACTAGGATATTCTAAGTTATGTGTGAACTGTATCAAGGTTGTTATGGTTGCTGCACTTGTACTAGGGCGTGCACCAGCCTGTGTTGTATCGCCACCTGTAGAGTTGGCCTCATTGCTTTTATGCAGCAAACTGTAATGTTAGAGCTTTCAATCTCTACAGGTGTGGAGGCTTTTCCAATCTCTCACTCCATGATCAGAAGAGACACAATTGTAGCATAAATGTGAAACTTTTAAGATATGTATTCGATCATTGATGTTTTTTGCAAGATATCCTGGACAAACTCTCAAGAAATGCTCTTCTCTACAAAGTTGGCAGTTTGGCGAAACTTTTGTATTAGAGTCTTCGCGTATTTTCACATGATTTTTATATTTAAACCCCATGACATTTGACTTCTGTGAACGAGTGTCTTTTTTGCCATGACCAGATCGAGGCTGATTATTTTTCGAGAAGGCAGGTTTATGTATCCAACAGATTCTAGGGATTTGAATTTGTGTGTCAATAACGAACTAAATTCAGCCCAAGTTGCGATTGATGTCGATACTGAAGGCAGTTAGATTTTGAATACATCCATTGACCGTGCGCTGCAACTTCTGTATTGAAGAACCAGATTCTGAGGAGACCTGGGGCTAATTAAACAATGTCTTTAGCTATTCGTTTATGTGCATTCGTAACGGGCAACCAAATTTCTCCACGTAATATCGAAACCTTCGTTTGATAAGGAACTTGGCTAATAATTTTCCTGGCTTCTCCTGCTGTTTTTTTTTTTGTTAAGGTGAAACAGTTTTTTACCATTGATTAATTTTGAATTGTTTATGTTAATCGCTGAGAATAGATCTCTTAATGTTGGCCCAGTGTGGGTGGTACTCGAAAAATTGAAGAAAGATTAAGATTATTATCGTAATCCTGTGTCATCACTGTCGATGTTTATTCCTGCTTTTCCTTGATTTGGCGTTCGGAAATCGTCTGGATCTCGACATTCAATGCGCTGACTACACTTTTATAACTATATAGCGCCTCATTGTAGTGTTTTCTTAACTTCGTCTTATCAATAGGGGTTTCTCCAGCTATTTACTCTCGATCTCGGCACTTCAGATATGATCGCTTTACTTGATCCCACAGAGAATTGAGCTCCACTCGTAGTACTTCCAAGGCACGTAAGCTTTCTTCCGACTTTGTGACTGAATGGACGGATTCGAAGTCCATCAAATCATTGACACAGTTGACAAATTTGTCTGTCAAAGTCTTTGCCATTTTTGAACCCTCGATATAGTAGCACCAATCCTGCAAAATGAGTTTATTGATCGCAAAAATCTTTTCCAAGTTTTTTTTTCCAAAAAACCACCAACAATTTTTCAAAAAAAAATTTGGAAAGTGTCGCCAAAAGTTTTTCAAAAAGTCGCCAAAAAAGTTTTCTTAAATTTTTGTAGGGTCGTCAGAAGGTTTACAAAAATTTTCCAAAATTTAAAAATTTCGCCACAAAAATTTCCTCATGGTTTGCCAAGAATTTTTCCAAATATTCGCCAAACAATTTTCAACTTAATTAGGAATGGGTCCATTTATCTATCCAAAAAATAGATTGTGCTTTAATTTTTTTTCCAAAATCGCAAAAATTTACATTCGAATTTCGCAAAACTTTTTTCCAAGAGGTCGGCTTACGATTTCGCCTCAAAGTTGTGTTGCGGAATTTATTCAAAAAAAAAAGAAAATGACATCCAAGTAAGTCATCAAAGATTTTTCCATCAAGAGGAATTTTCCAACATGCAAGTTCTTTGAAAAACAATAATTCCAATTTTTACGTATCAAAAGTTGTCGAGAAATAAAATTTAGAAGTTCGTTGGCATTTAAAATTTTTCCATTGCGAATTCACCCAACACTTATTTTTCGTAACATAGAATTTTCCAAATTTCAAACTTTCAGTTTAATGGCGTCGTTTGTGACCGAAGTTTCCAGCAATTGGCATAAATTTCCAATGGAATGGATGAAAAAAAGATGGCCGCTACCCGAAATGACGTCGCAAGGTTACGTCATATCATGTATTTTAATTCGCACGTAACGACAAAAAAATTATGTCCAGGGTCATGCAACATAACTTTGCTTCAATGTCGGGCACGTAATAGCAGCCGTGCAGTGTCTATAGCTGCACCCTCATCATTTGCTTGTTTGTTTGTGCTAAGTTCTTGGGTACTTCTTTGCTGGGATTTGTGGTTCTGTTTTGTACGTCTCACAGCGAATTTGTCCTGCCGAAGTCTTCTAGGGGTTGTTTTGTGGCGGGGTCCTTGGCGTCCTTCTATATGGGCCTTTCAAAATGGTGGTGGAGTTCTCAAAAAATGGCGGTGGTGTGTGGCACAATTTAGATATGTTTTTATATATTCACTTTTTTGTTTATATATTTATATATTTTTTATATATTCACTTTTTTGTTTAAGTGAACACAACCTTTTATATATTCACTTTTTTATTTAAGTGAACACAACCTTTCGAGAGTATTCTTTTTTTCACTATTCGGCTCGCATGGACCAAAATGTTTGAGCAAGGGGTTTTGTCACTAGTTTTCTTTTGCTTTTTGTTTAGTTAAAAGTGTGATATTTTTGTGTGTTTTAATTCAGTGTGTTATTTTATTCTTTCGTTCACTTATATATTTTTATGTACAATATGTGTTTCACTTATGTTGTAAATCAATGTTTAATTAAATGTTTAGTTTCACAATGTTAATGTTTGCACTTTGCCATTTTGTTAAAAACTTGTCTTCTATTTAAATATAGAAGCAAGAGGTCTTGAGCCGGTTTAATCCCTGTTCAATGTGTAAAAGCAACAGACCGAAATAAAACGAACGAGCTAAACATACGTACATGCACGGCACGGCACACAAGTTGACATAATCAACTAAACTCTTTTTACAACACACACACACGTTGTTGTAAAATAAATCTATTGATGGCTCTCGATGCGGAGTCTCTTTAGAGCTGGCAAGAGTTAGTTGTATTTTCGTGGGCAATTGAGTGAAGAAAACTTGAAAAGTAAGGTTTACAACAGTAGTTCTCATTCGTTTGTGGAGAGCCTGGCCTTATAGAGTTCGGTTTTACTTTCAACAATTGCAGCAAGGCTTTCTGAAGAGGGTTGTCACGGACCCGAAATCATGATAAAAGTAGTGTGCAGCCACGAAAATCAATGTCACTTTGCCATTATGTTAAAAACTTGTCTTCTATTTAAATATAGAAGCAAGAGGTCTTGAGTCGGTTTAATCCCTGTTCAATGTGTAAAAGCAACTGACCGAAATAAAACAAACGAGCTAAACATACGTACATGCACGGCACGGCACACAAGTTGACATAGTCAACTAAACTCTTTTTACAACACACACACACGTTGTTGTAAAAGAAATCTATTGATGGCTCTCGATGCGGAGTCTCTTTAGAGCTGGCAAGAGTGAGTTGTATTTTCGTGGGCAATTGTGTGAAGAAAACTTGAAAAGTAAGTTTTACAACAGTAGTTCTCATTCGTTTGTGGAGAGCCTGGCCTTATAGAGTTCGGTTTTACTTTCAACAATTGCAGCAAGGATTTCTGAAGAGGGTTGTCACGGACCCGAAATTATGATAAAAGTAGTGTGCAGCCACGAAAATCAATGCCACTTTGCCATTTTGTTAAAAACTTGTCTTCTATTTAAATATAGAAGCAAGAGGTCTTGAGCCGGTTTAATCCCTGTTCAGTTTGTAAAAATGTTTAACAATATTTGTTTTATGTATAATTTGTGCAATAATTGTTTCGATTTGTGTTTCACTGTTTAATATGTGTTAAATTTGTATTTGTTTTAATAAGAATTTTCTTCACTTTGTCACGGGGGGAAAATAAATCAAACGCATGATTCAAGTTCTAATTAACAATTAAACTGATCTTTGCTTTGTGTGAGCCTTTGTGCCGTTTTAGAATACACACATAGGCTCGCCACAAAGCGACATTAATAATAACAAAACAAAAGGACAAGGGAGAATGTGCGAAAGTATGAAAAAAGAACTTGTGTGCTCAATGGTGTCAATGTACTTGACTTTATTTTCCATTTCGTTTATGCACACAAGCCATCGCTCATTCTCGATAGAAACAGTGCTGCTACAAATTGTAGCACAGTTTCAACACAGCGACAATGAATATGATAACAATTGAACAAAATGATAAGAATATACTAAAACAGATATTGATCATCAAATGCTACAAATTGAGACTACTTCTATAAAATATATTATAAAAGATACGGAGCATATTTAAAATATCATAGGAGCATACTTATAATCTTACAAAAGAATTGATATAAACAACACATACATAATGAAGTTACGGAATGCTTCACACTTTTTTTGGCAACAAAAACCATAAACAATAGCACTTTTTCAAAGCTTCGAGATTTCAATAACGAAAGAAAATCAAATTAATTGGATGTTATTTCTGATCGTATTATTTCGCCGTTGATTCTAATTGGATCCTAGGTCTAATCTACAAACTTTTTACATACAAATTTTGTGACAGAAAAAGTTCGAACAAATTTGAAATCATTTTGCTTACAACAAAAGTTCTCTTTAACCTGGTTATACATGACTTACTTAAACACACAGAGAATTTAATTGATTTTGGGGTTGTGGAAAAGTATGAAATAGATTGGAATATGAAATTAAATATTGATAAGTGCGAATCAATTATTTTTCGGTCATCTGTGGACAAATTTAATTACAATATTAAGACAAACTGGAAAAATTTAGGAATAATGTCTAATAAGAAAAAAAGGTATACCTGACATAGAATTTGTCTAAGAATGTGAAGATAAATTTATAAGCAGTGCAGTGCGAGTGAGAAATTTCTAATTTCATCTCTTTTTCGTTGAATCTTTAAAATACATGATAAAAGTATACAGATTTATTGATAGATTTATGAACAGTTATAATATATTTAATAAAAAAAACACTTTAGAAAAAGAACACTTAGCGGTAATTGGACAGGTTGGAGTACGGTAATTGCTTATTTGGGAATGAAATAAAAAATTATGAGCATAAGAGAAATTTATTTTATATATTAATTATATTGAAAAGTAAGGGAATTTTTAAATTACATGGTTTTAAATAATGTATCTGGTAAATGTCGACCTTCGCTATCCACACTCTGCTTCATTTTCATAAACTCAAACAAGCATGTCGACTGGCATTCTGAGAAATTTTAACCTCAATATTGTAAATAGGGCCCTACAAGGTGTTGGGACGGTTAAAATATACCTTCGACTTCAGGTAACCCCAAAGGAAAAAATCGCATGGTGTTAAGTCTGTTCATTGCGATAAGCCGTCCAGGAAACATTTGCTTCAAACAAATTATGGTAACCTTCACTGTGTGTGCAGTGCCACCATCCTGTTGGAACCATGTATCCTCTAATTGCATTGCCGTAAGAGCCTGCTGAAAAAATCCAGTATCAAGTACCGTTCGGAGTTCACGGAGCAGAGCGTTTTGGAGATTGCAGTACTTCTGCTCTAACTCTCTCGATGTTTAGTGGTGCTGTAATCCTTCTCTCAGGTCCCCTTCGTACACATGACACATATCCTGCTGTTTTTAATGAAGTTACCCAATTGATTGCCTTAAAGAACACGTCCGCGTGGGGAACAGCAAATCGTTAACGAAAAGCAAGCTGCACTACAATGATCGAGTGCCCATTTAAAAAATACGCTTCAACACAAAATGACCTCTCCTCAAATGTCCAATACATGATGGCAACTGAAAGGCAGACGAATACAAATCTTCTGTCAGCCACTATAGCCACGCAAAAAAGCAAAAAACCGCTCTGCTTCCTGTATATAAAAAGGATTACACCATCTACTTTGTATGATCCTATGATTAGATATGGGAATTTAACAGCAAAATCCAAGGGGCCAATGGGACCATTTAAAATATCACATTGTGAAAAAGTTACAAAATTTTGAAAGTGATTTCCAGATCCAAAGACGCATAGTGGAAAAATGTCAATTACCATCCGAAACCGCAGACACAAACAAACGTTGCGGAGATTGTCAAACTGAGAAGTCAGATGCGATTACAAGTTTTGTAATATGATTTAGTACGCACCACGCAGGATAATCTGAAGGAGGGCTTAGTTCAGGCATATCGGAAAATCGCTAAAAGAAACTCTTATCGTCTGCAGTCCCAGAATTACAAACGCAACTGCAAGTTAAACTACGATGAAAATACACAATACAGAACAGGCAGAAGTTCTTAACCATGGCACAGCTCCAACCCGACAAAAACTTATCTGCTGTAATTGCAAAAAACCTGGTCATTCTATTGTAGACTGTCATTTGGAACAGCGTAACATCTTCTGTTTCAAATGTGGGTTGGACGGAAGTGCATCACAAAAATGTCCTAGATGTTTGGGAAGCCATTAGCTGCACATGGTGGGAACTGGGCCCACATGTTCGAATCCCGATGGTGCTCAGTAGATGTTAATGCAGAGTTTGGATACACCTATCATTCAACCTCCGTACTAAACCAACAACACCTTAGAACAAAAACCGAAAATGCATTACAAATAAACCACGACAACAAAGACGTATTGAAAGATAAAAATCAGTTTAGGATACTACGAGGTCAATTCTGAGTGGTACGCTACAATTTGTTTGCCTGATGTCTTCGGAGAAATTCGAAAAACGAACAAGCGAAGACGAATCATTGTTCATCATGACATATGTACATCGGCTCAAACCAGCGCCTTTTAGACCGGCCAAAACGTCGAATTGATGGGTAATCCGCCGTACAGCACGATCTTGGCACACAATGTCTTTTTTTATTCCCACACATCAATAAAACAATGCGTTGTCAACTATTATCGTTGCCAGAAGATGCTGTTGAAGCGTTCAAAAACCATTTATTGGGGGTGTCTCAATCGGAGTGGAAAAAGTGCTTCGACAATTTGTTTGAGCGCATACAAAAGTGTATAAATTCTGCTGGAGAATATTTTAAAAAAACAATAAAACCATTTTTGATGATAAACATTCGCATTTTCATTATTAGGCCAGAAATATGTATATCAGCCCTCGTATCAGATGCAGAAAGCGTACCACCAGCAAAGAAACTTAAAAAAACTATAGTTGGAAATAAGAAAATACCATACATGTACGTAAAGCTAAAATGTTTGAGTTAAACGGACTTATGGTCAATAAAGCGTCGATAAGCTGTTTAGGCAAAGATTGCTTCGAAAATGTGAGCAGATTGAACCCAAAAATCATCGACTACAAATCTAACATTGGAACTGCTGATGGGAAAAAACATTGAGTTATCGCCAAGAAAAAAGTCATTGTCAAATATGGAAACAAAAAACATAATAAATTTCTTTATCAGTTCCGAATCTCCAGCAACAACTTATATTAGGATAGATTTTGGTAAGGTTTGGGCAGATACATCAATTTAGGTAATACTGACATAGCTCAACTTGAAAATTTAGAGGATGACAAAATGAAGCTTAACCAACTGCCGCCTGAACAGTATACCATTCTTAGGAACGCTAAGCTCAAAGAATATGTCATACTATCAGTAAGCCCAGCTGTTCAAAACTTTATATACGAAGAGCTAGATCATATGCTTGAACTACGTGTGATTGAGGTAGCGGATAACGCCGAGTGGAACAATAGGGTAACACTAGCTATTAAGCCAAATAAAAAGTATGTCTACACGCAAGGAAACTGAACAAGGTAACGTTGAAGGACGCATATCCAGTACCTAACATCGATGGTTTATTAGCAAGGCTAGATACTCCTTGTATATCAGCCATCAATGTAAAAGACGCATTTTGGCAGAGCCCTCTGCTGGAATCAAGCCGGCAGAATACAGCGATTATTGTTCAAGGAAGGCCCCATTGTTCAAGGAAGCCCCCATTACCCGTTACACTGTCCATTACCGTTAGGACAGTGTTACGCCTTAAGAGTTGTAAGACCGTGTCTCTGTGTACTTTGAAAACTGGTAGTTTCAAATACCTTTAAAGTCCATTTGGTAATGCTGAAAATCGTTGGAGAAACGCCTACAGCTGCAGGTCTCACTATTTACATGGTCAAATTCAAATTTTGCTGGGTACTTGGATATTTAGGCTATAGTGTAGGAGGCGGCAAATTAAAATCTGATTCGCGAAAAATAGATGTCATTTTAAATATGAAACTATCTAAAAATACAAAGGATGTCCGTAAATGTTTGTGTGTAGTTGGACGGAAATGACAAAATACCATACATGGACGTGAAGCTAAATGGGTTTAAGTTATGGTCAATAAAGCGTCGATAAGCTGTTTAAGCATTGATTGCTTAGAAACTGTGAGCAGAATGAACTCAATAATCCTCGACTACAAATCTAACATTGGAACTGCTGATGGAAAAAAACATTGAGTTATCGCCAAGAAAAAAGTCATTGTCAAATATGGAAACAAGAAACATAATAAATTTCTTTATCAGTTTCGAATCTCCAGCAACAACTTATATTAGGATAAATTTTTGGTAAGGTTTGGGCAAATACATCAATTTAGGTAATACTGACACAGCTGAACTTTAAAATTTAGACGATGACAAACTAAAGCTTTATCAAGAGCCGCCTGAACAGGATACCATTCTTGGGAACGCTAAGCTCAAAGATAATGCGATAATGGTAACTACTGCTATTAAGCCAAATATAAAGTATGTCTAAACGCAAGGAAACTAAAGAAGATAACGATGAAGGACGCATATCCAGAACCTTATATCGATGGTTTATTAGCAAGGCTAGATACTCATTGTATATCAGCCATCAATGTAAAGACGCATTTTGGCAGAGTCCTCTGCAGGAATCAAGCCGGCAGAATACAGCGATTATTGTTCAAGGAAGGCCCCATTACCAATACAAGGTAATGCCGTTTGGGCAGTGTAACGCTGCCCAAAGTCTATGTCGTATAACGGACAAGTTGATGCCTATAGAGTTGTAAGACCGTGTCTTTGTGTGCTTTGGCAAACTGGTAGTTTCAAATACCTTTGAAGTCCATATAGTGATGCTGAAAATCGTTGGGGAAAAGCCTACAGCTGCAGGTCTCAATATTAACATGGACAAATTCAAATTTTGCTGTAGAGAACATAGATATTTAGGGTAGGAGGCGGCAAATTAAAATTTGATTCGCGAAAAATAGTTGTCATTTTAAATATAAAACTACATAAAAATCCAAAGGATGTCCGTACATTTTTGTGTATAGTTGGACGGTACCGCATGTTCATTCATGAATTTTCGACCCTCACAGCATCCCTCACGAATTGTTTTAAGAAATCCTAAAAGTTCATTTAACCCCAGAGGCATGGAAATCCTTTGCCGAATTGAAATTATGTCTAGTATCAAGTCCAATTCAATATTTTTCTAAACAGTTAAATACTGCCCAAAAGAACTATTGACCAACCGCAAACAATGCCTTGTTGGGTTCTTGGCTATTAAAACGTTCAGACAGTATATTGTATTAATGAAGTTCATTGTTATAACAGATCATTTTAGCCTGCAATGTTTGGCGAGACAAATTGACATTGACGGACGTTTGGCTCGATGAAGTGTTAAACTCTAGGGCTATAAATTCCCCACTGAGCACAGAAAAGCTACAAAAATGTCATCCATGATATGCTGTCCAGACTGAAATACTATTCAACAATCTTACATATTGGATTTAATTGGAAGGAATTCAAAGAAAAAATACCTTACGCTCATAGACACTATAGAGCAGTATAAAAACTGGTTGCCTGATTAAAAAGTAGTTGAAGGAGTTGTGTGTAAAAGATTAAAGTTCAATATAAAACAACTTTAAAGTGAAAACGACTGTTGGAAAATCTGGCTACCTAAAGAACTGAGACTAGAAATAATTAGAAAGTGCCACGAGGAACACACATCTCATGGCGGAATAGCAAAAACTTTGTTCTATTTTAGAGACTACTTCTTTTGGCGGTCCATGGTATGTCATACAAAACTTTTTATTAAAGGATGTGACATTTGTAAAGAAATTAAACTTCCTAAGCAAACCCTAAGACCACCGATGGGCAAAGAAGTAGACACTCAAGGTCCATTTGAATTTTTTTTAAATTTTTACCCGCGGACAAGTTCAGGTAAAGCATATATTTTTATTCTTCTTGACCACAAAACCAAGTTCATGTTGCTAAAGGTTATGCCAAAATCCGCAACAAAAATGGTTAACAATCATTCATTATCCAGAAGTTAACGCCAGCGAAAGAGTCAACCAAACGATATTCAGTGGTATTCGAAGCTATCTTGAATCAGACCTGGGGCAGGAATTTGTCCAAAAGTTAATGTTCGCTTGGAGCAGCAACACATTTATCGACAAGGTGAAGGCCCTGTTTCGCCCTGACCGGTTTCAATATGATCACACTTGCTGATGCATATGGGATCTTAAGGAAACTCGGCGCTTTGAACGACGGTGAAGACAACATACTACATAAGACAGCACGTTATCATATGATTCACAAACAAACTAAGGAAAAATTGCACGACGCCTACGAGCGAAATATGAAGTCCTATAATATGAGAAACCGAACGCTCAAACCTGGCCAATGCGTATTTCGAAAACGCAATATCGAAACGTTCGTTTGTTAAAGGAACTTGGCTAATAACTTCCCTGGCTTCTCCTGCTGTTTTTTGAAACCGTTTTTTACCCTTGATTAATTTTGAATTATTTATGTAAATCGCTGAAAATATATCTCTCAATGTTGGCCATTTTTGGTACCCCACTTGAAATGTATCAGTGTGCCAGTGTGGTACTCGAGAAATTAAAGAAAGATTATTATCGTGATCCTTTGTCATCACTGTCGATGTTCATTCCTGCTTTTCCTTGGTTTGGCGTTCGGAAATCGTCTGGATCTCGACATTCAATGCGCTGAGTACCCTTTTATTACTGGATAGCGCCTCATTGTAGTGTTTTTTTAACTTCGTCTTATTAATAGGGGTTTCTCCAGCTATTTCCTCTCGATCTCGGCACTCCAGACATGATCGCTTTACTTGATCCCACAGAGAATTGAGCTCCACTCTTAATACTTCCAAGGCATGTAAGCTTTCTTTCGACTTTGTGACTGAATGGACGGTTTCGACGTCCATCAAATCATTGACACAGTTGACAAATTTGTCTGTCAATGCCTTTGCCATTTTGGAACCCTCGATATAGTAGCACCAATCCGGCAAAATGAGTTATTAATCGCAAACATCTCTTCCAAAAATCGCACCAAAAAATTGTCTCCAAAAATCGCCACAAAAAAACATTTAAAAAAAAGGAATATTTTTCAAAAAATCGCCGAAAAGTTTTTACAGAAATTTATATGAGGTGGCCAAAATGTTTTCCAAATAAAATTGCAAAAGTTTTCAAAAAATCGCCAAAAGTTTTTCAAAAAGTCGCCAAAACGCCAAAAAAGTTTTCATAAATTTTTATAGGGTCGTCAACAGGTTTACAAAAATTTTCTAAAATTTTCGCCACAAAAATTTCCTCATGGTTTGCCAAGAATTTTTCAAATTTTCGCAAAAAAAATTTCAACTTAATCAGGAATGGGTGAATTTATATATCCAAAAAAAAATGTGCTTTAATTTTTTTTTCCAAAATCGCAAAAATTTACATTCGAATTTCGCAAAACTTTTTTCCAAGAGTTCGGCTTACTATTTCTCCTCAAAGTTGTGTTACGGAATTTATTCAAAAAAAGAAAATGACATCCAAGTAAGTCATCAAAGATTTTTCCATCAAGAGGAATTTTCCAACATGCAAGTTCTATGAAAAACAAAAATTCCAATTTTTACGTATCAAAAGTTGTCGAGAAATAAAATTTAGAAGATCGTTGGTATTTAAAATTTTTCCATTGCGAATTCACCCATCACTTATTTTTCGTAACATAGAATTTTCCAAATTTCAAACTTTCAGTTTAATGGCGTCGTTTGTGACCGAAGTTTCCAGCAATTGGCATAGATTTCCAATGGAATGGAAGAAAAAAAGATGGCCGCTAGACAAAATGACGTCGCAAGGTTACGTAATATCATGTATTTTAATTCGCACGTAACGACAAAAAAAGTATAACCAAGGTCATGCAACATAATTTTGCTTCAGTGTCGGGCACGTGATAGCAGCCGTGCAGTGTCTATAGCTGCACCCTCATCATTTACTTGTTTGTTTGTGCTAAGTTCTTGGGTACTTCTTTGCTGGGATTTGTGGTTCTGTTTTGTACGTCTCACAGCGAGTTTGTCCTGCCGAAGTCTTCTAGGGGTCGTTTTGTGGCGGGGTCCTTGGCGTACTTCTATATGAGCCTTTCAAAATGGTAGTGGAGTCCTCAAAAGATGGCGGTGGCGTCCTTAAAAATGGCGGTGGTGTGTGGCACAATTTATATATTTTTTATATATTCACTTTTTGTTTATATATTTATATATTTTTTATATCTTCACTTTTTTGTTTTTTTTTCTCGAGTGTATTCTTTTTTCGCATGGACCAAAATGTTTGAGCAAGGGGTTTTGTCACTAGTTTTCTTTTGCTTTTTGTTTAATTAATTTTTTTATTTAGTTAAT
Source organism: Hydrotaea diabolus (assembly GCA_963513945.1). Taxonomy (NCBI): domain Eukaryota; kingdom Metazoa; phylum Arthropoda; class Insecta; order Diptera; family Muscidae; genus Hydrotaea; species Hydrotaea diabolus. The sequence continues at coordinate 15,603,202 of OY740721.1, read as the reverse complement.
AGTGTGCTATTTTTGTGTGTTTTAATTCAGTGTGTTATTTTATTCTTTCGTTCACTTATATGTATATTTTTATGTACAATATGTGTTTCACTTATGTGGTAAATCAATGTTTAATTAAATGTTTAGTTTCACAATGTTTATGTTTGTAAAAATGTTTAACAATATTTGTTTTATGTTTAATTTGTTCAATAAATGTTTCTATTTGTGTTTCACTGTTTAATATGTGTTAAATTTGTATTTGTTTTAATAAGAATTTTCTTCACTTTGTCACGGGGGGAAAAGAAATCAAACGCATGATTCAAGTTCTAATTAACAATTAAACTGATCTTTGCTTTGTGTGAGCTAATGTGCCGTACAAAGCGACATTAATAATAACAAAACAAAAGGACAAGGGAGAATGTGCGAGAGTATGAAAAAAGGGCTTGTGTACACAACGGTGTCGATGCACTTGACTTCCATTTCGTTTATACACACAAGCCATCGCTCATTCTCGATAGAAACAGTGCTGCTACAAATTGTAGCACAGTTTCAACACAGAGACAATGAATATGATAACAATTGAACAAAATGATTAGAATATACTAAAACAGATATTGATCATCAAACGCTACAAATAGAGACTACTTCTATAAAATATGTTATAAAAGATACGGAGCATATTTAAAATATCATAGGAGCATACTTAGAATCTTACAAACGAATTGATATAAATAACACCATACATAATGAAGTTACGGAATGCTTCACACGGTTTTTGGCAACAAAAACCAGACACAATAGCACTTTTTCAAAGCTTCGAGATTTCAATAACGAAAGAAAATCAAATTAATTGGATAATCAAATTAATTGGATGTTGTTTCTGATCGTATTATTTCGTAATACGATCAAAAATAACATCTATTTTCTCTAAACTAAGAGGAAAACTTTCTTTCGGGATATATAATACGAGTATTCTAAATATTGTACTAAAGAATATTTCCACGTATTTTATATTATTATCTATTGTACCCTTTTCAACAATATGATCAATAGTTCGTACTTTCCCAAAGCATGGAAACTAGCTATGGTTGTTGTATTACCTAAAATACAAAGATGTTTGTAACCTAAAAAATAATTTCCAATATCAGTAAAGTTTTTGAGATGTGTATGACTTATATAAAATATCCGACAAAACCAGACTAATATACGAAAATCAATTGGAGTTAAAACATAAACAATCTACGATTCATGCTATATATATTAACTTCTACTCGTAATATAAATTAGGATATAAATAAAAAAAATATTGCATGGTGCGTGTCTTGCCATTTTCGAAAAGGCCGTTGATTCTAATTGGATCCTAGGTCTAATCTACCAACTTTTTACATACAAATTTCCTTTACAGTTCGTCATATTACTATATAATATACATGATAATAAACTTATAGTTAGTATTTGTGGCAGAAAAAGTTCGAACAAATTTGCAATCATTTTTGGCTCACAACAAAAGTTCTCTTTAACCTGGTTATACATGACTTACTTAAACACACAGAGAATTTAATTGATTTTGGGGTTGTGGAAAAGTATGAAATAGATTGGAATATGAAATTAAATATTGATAAGTGCGAATCAATTATTTTTCGGTCATCTGTGCACAAATTTAATTACACTGAAAAAATTTAGGAATAATGTCTAATTAGAAAAAAGGTATACCTGATATAGAATTTGTCTAAGAATGTGAAGATAAATTTATAAGCAGTGCAGTGCGAACGAGAAATTTCTAATTTCATCTCTTTTTCGTTGAATCCTTAAAATATATGATAAAAGTATACAGATTTATTGATAGATTTATGAACAGTTATAATATATTTAATAAAAAAAACACTTTAGAAAAAGAACACTTATCGGCAATTGGACAGTTTGGGTACGGTAATTGCTTATTTGGGAATGAAATAAAAAATTATGAGCATAAGAGAAATTTGTTTTATATATTAATTATATTGAAAAGTAAGGGAATTTTTAAATTACATGGTTTTAAATAATGTATCTGGTAAATGTCGACCTTCGCTATCCACACTCTGCTTCATTTTCATAAACTCAAACAAGCATGTCGACTGGTATTCTGCCAAAAAGGCCCTTCAAGGTGTTGGGACGGTTAATATATACCTTCGATTTCAGGTAACCCCAAAGGAAAAAATCGCATGGTGTTAAGGCTGTTCATTGTGCCGGACAGTTCACATCACCCTTCAATGCGATAAGCCGTCCAGGAAACATTTGCCTCAAACAAATTATGGTAACCCTCACTGTGTGTGCAGTGCCACCATCCTCTTGGAACCATGTATCCTCTAATTGCATTGCCGTAAGAGCCTGCTGAAAAAATCCAGTATGAAGTACCGTTCGGAGTTCACTGAGCAGAGCGTTTTGGAGATTACAATACTTCTGCTCTAACTCTCTCGATATTAAGTTGTGCTATAATCCTTCTCTCAGGTCCCCTTCGTACGTACACATGACACATATCCTGCTGTTTTAAATGAAGTTACCCAATTGATTGCCTCCAAGAACACGTCCGCGTGGGGAACAGCAAATCGTTAACGAAAAGCAAGCTGCACTACAATGATCGAGTGCCCATTTAAAAAATAGGCTTCAACACAAAATGACCTCTCATCAAATGTCCAATACATGATGGCAACTGAAAGGCAGACGAATACAAATCTCCTGTCAGCCACTATAAGCCACGCGAACTCTCCACTCACTTCGACCAGCAGTGCCGCCACAGCCTGCAATGCAAAAAAGCAAATAACCGCGTTGCTTCCTGTATATAAAAAGGATTTCACTTTGTATGATCCTATGATTAGATATGGGAATTTATACAGCAAAATCCAAGGCGCCTATGGGACTATTTAAAATATCACATTGTGAAAAAGTTACAAAATTTTGAAAATGATTTCGAGATCCAAAGACGCATAGTGGAAAAAAGTCAATTACCATCCGAAACCGCAGACACAAACAAACGTTGCGGAGATTGTCAAACTGAGAAGCCAGATGCGATTACAAGTTTTGTAATATGATTTAGTACGCACCACGCAGGATAATCTGAAGGAGGGCTTAGTTCAGTCATATCGGAAAATCGCTAAAAGAAACTCTTATCGTCTGCTGTCCCAGAATTACAAAACGCAACTGCGAGTTAAACTACGATTATAATACACAATACAGAACAGGCAGAAGTTCTTAACCATGGCACAGCTCCAACCCGACAAAAACTTATCTGCTGGAATTGCAAAAAGCCTGGTCATTTTTTTGTAGACTGTCATTTGGAACAGCGTAACTTCTTTTGTTTCAAATGTGGGTTGGACGGAAGTACATCACAAAAATGCCCTAGATGTTTGGGAAGCCATTAGCTGCACATGGTGGGAACTGGGCCCACATGTTCGAATCCCGATGGAGCTCATTAGATGTTAATGCAGAGTTTGGATACACCTATCATTCAACCTCCGTACTAAACCAACAACACCGTAGAACCAAAACCGAAAATGATTTGCAAATAAACCACGACAACAAAGACGTATTGAAAGATTAAAATCAGTTTAGGATACTACGAGGTCAATTCTGAGTGGTACTCCGCAATTTGTTTGCCTGATGTCTTCGGAGTAATTCGAAAAACGAACAAGAGAAGAAAAATCATTGTTCATCATGACATACATCGGCTCAAACCAGCGCCTTTTAGACCGGCCAAAACGTCGAATTGATGGGTAATCCGCCATACAGCACGATCTTGACACACAATGTCATATTTATTCCCGCACATCAAGAAAACAATGCGTTGTCAACGATTTTCGTTGCTGTTGAAGAGTTCAAAAACCATTTTTTGGAGGTGTCTCAATCGGAGTGGAAAAAGTGCTTCGACAATTTGTTTGAGAGCATACAAAAGTGTATAAATTTTGCTGAGAATTCTTTAAAAAAACAATAAAACCATTTTTGACGATAAACATTCGCATTTTCATTATTAGGCCAGAAATATAAATAGCAGCCCTCGTATCAGACGCAGAAAGCTTACCACCAGCAAAGAAACTTAAAAAAACTAAAGTTGGAAATAAGAAAATACCATACATGTACGTGAAGCTAAAAGGTTTGAGTTAAACAGACTTATGGTCAATTAAGCGTCAATAAGCTGTATAGGCAAAGGTTGCTTAGAAACTGTGAGCAGATTGAACACAAAAATCATCGACTACAAATCTAACATTGGAACTGCTGATGGAAAAAAACATTGAGTTATCGCCAAGAAAAAAGTCTTTGTCAAATATGGAAACATTAAACATAATAAATTTCTTTATCAGTTTCGAATCTCTAGCAACAACTTATATTAGGATAGATTTTTGGTAAGGTTTGGGCAAATACCTCAATTTAGGTAATACTGATACAGCTGAATTTCAAACTTTAGACAAACTAAAGCTTTACCAACAGCCGCCTGAACAGGATACCATTCTTGGGAACGCTAAGCACAAAGATAATGCGATACTATCCAGTAAGCCCAGCTGTTCAAAACTTTATATACGAAGAGCTAGACCGTGTGTGAACTACATGTGGTTGAGTGAACGGAAAATGCCGAGTGGAACAATATGGTAACTACTGCTATTAAGCCAAATATAAAGTGTGTCTAGACGCAAGGAAACTAAAGAAGATAACGATGAAGGACGCATATCCAGAACCTAACATCGATGGTTTTTAGCAAGGCTAGATACTTATTGTATATCAGCGATCAATGTAAAGACGCATTTTGACAGAGTCCTCTGCAGGAATCAAGCCGGCAGAATACAGCGATTATTATTCAAGGAAGGCCCCATTACCAATACAAGGTAATGCCGTTTGGGCAGTGTAACGCTGCCCAACGTATATGTCGTATAACGGACAAGTTGATGCCTACACTGATAGAAAAAATATGACCATACGGTCACAAACATGAGAACGTTCGGCGTCGATAGTGTATCAAGACTCAATGTTCTCTATTGTGAGAACGCCGTTCTCTATTTCGTTCTAAAATAAGCGTTCTAGAGTTTAATCCACATAGTTCTCGAATTTCATCCGCATAGTTCTAGAGTTTCATCCGCATAGTTCTCGTTTTCTAGACACAACGTTCTCGGTTTTTGGTCGACTTTTTATTGTGAATCCCCCCAAAAAAACCAAACCAAAAAAATAGTTTTATATTTATTTTTTTCGAAAATTTATTTATTTTCTATTTAATTTAATTTATAAAACTTAAATATATTTTATTCTAACATAAATTTTCCCATTATTCATTGGGTATACATGAAGTGGTTTAGATATAAAATCAGAGATTGGTATTATATAAATATCATTGTTTAACGAGCCAATTTCATATGATTGCAAATGAGAACTAAAATTAATAATGTTAATGTTATTACATAAAACATAAATATTTTCATTTTAATAATAAAACATTTAATTTTGAAGAGTTCAACACACGTTAAGTTCATAGCCAAATAATAGTTGGTTTTGTATCGAGTTCCTTTAAAAATAATTTCATATGAAACTTCGCAAATTTCCAAATTTAAATTAGGATTATTCAATTTGTAAAAATATTCCTGTTTTGAAAAATTTAAAGTTTTTGAGGAAATGGAAGAAAAAACAGATTCCATATTGTCTTCATGTTTGAGTAAAAAGTTAGAAAACTTTAGTCCAGCCTTAATAGACAAGGAATGACAAGGATTTTTTCCTTGAGGTAATGTTAGTAAAATAAATTTTTGCTTCTTTGTGCTTGGCCTCAAATCGCATACACCAAAGGTACCGAAGTGGTCCACATTTTCTTATAGCAGTTGGGTAGTGAACAAGAAAATGATGCTTTGGTTTTAAATGTCCATACAAAGAAACATAAAGTGTGTGGTGTTTTTTAATCAATTCTCCTAGTTTAATGAGATCTTCTTCTTTGTACTTTGGTATTAAAAGTAAGTCAATTATTTGTAATAAAAGTGTGAAAATTTCCCAATGGGGATTATCATAAGGAACTTAATCGCCAATCATTAATGGCAAAAAATGAATGAAAGATATAGTTTCACTAGCAGACATTTTTAAATTAAAGTGTTTTAGCCTACCATAGTCCAAAGGTACAGAGTTGTTCCCAATTTCAATTTCTCCAAACTGAAATAGCGTTTTTCTGCTATTAATACATTTCAGAGTTATAATTCCATCATCGATTAATCCAATTAAAATGTTACACACATCGTAAACACAGACCCCTTCATATATATCGTGCAATTATCAAAACAAAAATTTTCGGTGACATGAAAATTAAACGCAACAATTTTTAATTCCTGTTTCCTGATAATTATTTGTTAATACATCTTGTTGATAATTTCTTTCATTTCTCAAAAAATTTGAATATTCTGATGCATCAGATTGCATTTGGGTTTTAGATCTAGTACAGACACGACAATACCTTTTAGAATTAAAGGATTCAACATATCCTAATATATTATTTACCGCCAGATTATCTCCGACTATTAAACCTAAAACAAAATGTACTTTCTGCATTTTACCCTCAATAAGAAAATGTATTCCATCTTCTAGACTTTTTAACTCTTCTATTAAGTGATAAAATGCTTTTTCATTGCCATGAGTTTTTAAATATGAAGATGATGCAAAAGCTGCCGTAAAAATATATTCCAATTTAAACAATACGTGTTGTGGCATTGAGGGAAAATTTAAATAACAACCACATATGGAAAAAGTGTGACTTCCAAGTGGATTATTTATTTGAAAGTCATCAAAATAAAGCACATACGGAATAATTAAATCAAAATTATATTTTGGTAATTTACTTTTAAAAAGATCTCCACAAGTAAAATTGTGTAAAATATTTGAATTTAGATTTTTTTTTTGAATTATCTAAAGTACAGTCCAATAGATTTGGAATTTTAAAAATGGCTTCAAACATAAATTTCAATGGCATCATATAAATGTGAGATAATTTGGGACCAAAACTTGGATTTCCGTTAATAACAACTTCTGAAATCTGGTTGTTTATTAAAATAATTTTTGGTGCCTCATATAACTGCAGTTCATTTAAAATTTTTAAAAGTCTATATTCTGTTTTAATTTCCTCAAATGGATTTTTACAAAAATTTATTAAGCAGTTCAAATTTTCTTGAATTTCATGATTATTTAAATATTTTTCTATTGTAGCTAATATGGATGAAATTAATATTGAAACTGAATTTTGAATTTCTAAAGCACGATTTCTAGGCATGTAGTTTTCTTGATAAAGTTGCAAAGAAAGACTTAAGGCTTCTTTTTTAAATTTTCTAAAGATTGCTTATGATCTTCTGTTTTCCTGTTATCAAAGGAAGAATCTATGTTTGAATCTGGCTCGATATTTTTTGATGCCAAAACATTGGTATCAATTGTTGAATATGTTGGGTGTATATTTTCGAGTGAACTACTCAAACTATTGGTGTTACTAATAGCCTGATGTTGTTTTTCTAAATGAATTTTGAATGAGGAAAACCTAGTGAATGTTTGGTTACAATTATTCTGAACACATTGGACTTTTAGCAGCTTACTTGACATTAGGTGGTCGTCTTTTAAATGCTCTATTAAAATATTTGGTCTATCAAATTTTTTACCGCACCGAAAACATACATACATATTGAAATTAGACATTAGTGTTACAATAATCTATAAGCGATACAACGTTAGAAGACTTTAAATCATATACAGAATTAATATCGTAGAAAAACTTTTGGATAAAAATCCAAGGATATTGGCATGCTTTTGGGTATTTTAAGGATAACGTGTGAAAAATTTTGAAACACATATCCAAGCATTCAATGAATGAATTCAGTTTTAATAAATTGTTATTAAAAAATACGTAAAAACCTTTTATATCTATGTCAGACAAACCTTCAACGATTAAAAAGGGTTGTATAGTAAGCCCTGCAGAGTAGTATTTGTCCGTAACTATGTCAATTTGCCGCACGTAATCACGCAAAACGAAGCTCTCTTGCGAATCCACTATAGTGACTTTCTTCATTTTTCCACTTCCACATTCAAATCTTGCTGGTGATGGTAAAACTGCGTTGAGTAATATCGCATATATGTAGTCCTGTGTATCTGGAGATAATAATTAAGTTTTTAACGTTAAAATTTTTTAAAATTAACTGTATGTTTGGATAATACCTATTCCGGTAGCTGATGAAATTTCCGCAAAAAGCCTTCTTCATTGATTAGGAGCTCAACTCTTATTTTTAATCAGAGAGCTCCGATTCGAGTTTTACTCTCTGCTCGAATTCGAGCGCGAGTACTCCTGCGAGTGGAAAAAAAAATCGAGTATATGTACTCGATTTTTCGTTGCCACCCGAATAAGAGCGCAATACCCTCGAAATCGAGCAGATTATACTCTTGTCGAGTACTCTTTCAGTCTTTCTCATAGTGCAGATCAGAGCTGTAAACGCATAACTCATTTTTGATTTTGAATCATTCAAATTACTTTGTCAAAAATGAATTGTAATTCGTTTTTCAATTCATTTGAATTAGACATCCCTGCTCTAGATTTACTGATACTAAAATGAATTGCAATTGAATCGAATGACTCATTTGAATGATTCAATTCAAATGAATCATTCAAATGAATTGCAATTCATACTTGCTAAATTCATTTGAATGATTCAAAATCAATTCGATTCAAATGACTTGAAAAATGAATTGCAATTCATTTTTGCTTAATTCATTTGAATCATTCAACGTCGATTCAATTTAAATGAATTTAAAAATGAATTGCACTTCATTTTGCCTAATTCAAATAAATTGAAAAACGAATTGCAATTTGAATGATTCAAAATCAATTCAAATGAATTGAAACATGAATTGTAATTCATTTTTGCAAAAGTTTGAGTACCCACATGATATTTTATATTTTGGGGTAATTTTTAGGTCCCTAGGGGCCCCCAAGGTCATTTGGCCCCTTGTCATATCGATATTTTTCATCCTCATGTAATTTCTGAAGTTTGAGTACCCACATGATATTTTATACTTTGGGGTAATTTTTTGGTCCCCAGGGGCCCCAAGGTCATTTGGCCCCCTTGTCATATCGATATTTTTATCCTCATGATTACGTACCTTCATGTTACTTTCAAGTGGGAAAACTGAACAAACTTCATCCGATAAACGTGTAAAATCTTGCGCGCAAAGCACTACGTCATTTCGAAAAATGTCTTCAATAATGATATTAATTATAGCATCTCTATGTCCAGACGTCAATTTAAAATTATCGTTAGCATATTCAAGCACAGACCTTCCTTTGGTGGTATCATTCAATAAAGTCTTCAAATCCTAAATTAAATGGTATGCAATGCTTAAGCCTATATTAAATATATTTTAAACAGTCTTACCTTTGATAAAACCCTTCCGCAGTTACTGCCTTTTTTTCTGATAAAATGATACTATTTCGGGGTTCCTTCAACCATTCGGCAACTTTGGATGGGACAGACATAGTCTCGTCATCGATTCCCAACAATACATATGTATAAATTTTTATATGAATGTACATATTATATGTATCGTTATAACACAATATGACCAATTAAAGAAAAATATGACAAGCCCTGTCAAGAATATATATTACTAACTTTAATAGCGCAATGCAACAAAATGAAACTTTGTTTGTAAAAGATTTGGCGTTTGGTTTTAGTCATTAGGTTATAATTCTAAAGGGGGTGGCATACTTTTTTTTTGATTGGTCATGATGGACAACAACTTTAGCCCACAATATCACTTTGGCCCACAATATCACAAATTATTACCTCGGTTTTTTTCCATGCAAACAATTTTTTCCGGAATTCTATACGCAATCCTAATGGTGGCACTGCTTCTTTTAAATCTTCCTTCTTCAAATACTGCAAACTGTGGAAGGTTACGTTTGCGGCTAAAGGAACAAACACTCGTCAATACCACATTCAATAATTTTATTTCTACTTACATTTCAAATGTTCATAAACATTATCCATGTTTATTGAGGTTAGAAAATGTTTTAGTTGGGTGTCGTCGTCGGCTTGTGTGATTTCGGTGTTGATTACAAACCCTGAGTACTCAACACCCTCAGCTTCATCACCAGAATTGCTAAGATCATCCGAGATATGTTCCTCCGCCCACATTTCATCATCTAAATCTATATCACTTTTTATTGCAATTTTTTTTTCAAGTCGCGTCGTACGATTTGGGTTTAATTTTTTATTCAATAAACAAAAGAATACCAAAGCTAGCGAAAGCTTTCAACGGCGCCAAACAATAAAGTGGACAGCGGCAGCTTGCTTTTTCGGGTACCGGCTAGAGAAGAGTATAATATGTATATATATTTTTTTTAAATCAAAATTTTAACATTGCGAAAATGCAAAAAGATGTTGAAAAACAAAATTTTCACATCAAAAACTAAATCAGGGGAAAAATTCATGTACCATGTTTGTTTTTTTATTATAAATGATTTTTTACATTGTGTTCACATACAATTTTGGATATGATTTATAAAATAATAACTTTCTTGTTGTCCTTCGATATTTTATTGCAGTTTTTATTCTTTATTTTTAAGAAGTTAAAGTATTTAGTTTTTTACGTTAATTAATAAAATTCGAGCGGCCAGCGTACATGAGCAGCGGCGATCACCGTCTTGAAATTGCCTGGCTTGTGACTCATGGCAGGTTGTGGCCGCGTCTAAATAGAGAACTCTTTGTTCTCACTTTTCATCCACATGGTCTCAATAAAAATAGAGAACTATGGTTCTCAGGTTTGATACCAAACGTTATTGGTTTTAGAACGCCTTTTTTGGTTCAGTGTATAGAGTTGTAAGACCGTGCCTTTGTGTGCTTTGGCAAAAATGCCGAGTGGAACAATATGATAACTACTGCTATTAAGCCAAATATAAAGTATGTCTAGACGCATGGAAACTAAAGAAGATAAGGACGATGGACGCATATCCAGAACCTAACATCGATGGTTTATTAGCAAGGCTAGATACTTATTGTATATCAGCGATCAATGTAAAGACGCATTTTGGCAGAGTCCTCTGCAGGAATCAAGCCGGCAGAATACAGCGATTATTGTTCAAGGAAGGCCCCATTACCAATACAAGGTAATGCCGTTTGGACAGTGTAACGCTGCCCAACGTCTATGTCGTATAACGGACAAGTTGATGCCTATAGAGTTGTAAGACCGTGTCTTTGTGTACTTTGGCAAACTGGTAGTTTCAAATAATTTTGAAGTCCATATAGTGATGCTGAAAATCGTTGGGGAAAAGCCTACAGCTGCATGTCTCAATATTAACATGGACAAATTAAAATGTCATCCATGATATGCTGTCCAGACTGAATATGGAAAAAAATACTATTCAACAATCTAACATATTGGATTTAATTCGAACGAATTCAAAGGAAAAATGCCTTACGCTCATAGACCCTATAGAGCAGTACATGAACTGGTTGCCTGATTAAAAAGTAGTTGAAAGAGTTGTGTGTAAAAGACTAAAATTCAATATAAAACAAGTTTAAAGTGAAAACGACTGTTGGAAAATCTGGCTACCTAAAGAACTGAGACTAGAAATAATTATAAAGTGCCACGAGGAACACACATCCCATGGCGAAATATCAAAAACTTTGTTCTATTTTAGAGACTACTTCTTTTGGCGGTCCATGGTATGACATACAAAATATTTTATTAAAGGATGTGACATTTGTAAAGAAATCAAACTTCCTAAGCAAAACCTAAGACCACCGATGGGCAAAGAAGTAGACACTGAAGGCCCATTTAAATTTTTTTTAAATTTCTACCCGCGGACAAGTTCAGGTAAAGCATATATTTTTATTCTCCTTAACCACAAAACCAAGTTCGTGTTGCTAAAGGTTATGCCAAAAGCCGCAACAAAAATGGTCAACAATCATTCATTTTCCAGAAGTCAACGCCAGTGAAAGAGTCAACCAAACGATATTCAGTGGTATTCGAAGCTATCTTGAATCAGACCAGTCAAACTGGGGCGAGAATTTGTCCAAAATGTAATGTTCGCTTAGAGCAACAACACATTTATCGACAAGGTGAACCCTGTTTCGCCCTGACCGGTTTCAATATGTTCACACATGCTGATGCATATGGGATCTTAAGGAAACTCGGCGCTTTGAACGACGGTGAAGACAACATACTACCTAAGACAGCACGTAATCATATGATTCACAAACAAACTAAGGAAAAATTGCACGACGCCTACGAGCGAAATATGAAGTCATATAATATGAGAAACCGAACGCTCAAACCTGGCCAAGGCGTATTTCGAAAACCTTCCAAACCTTGGCTGAAATGTTGTATATGACAACAAATAGGAAACCGTCAAAATGAAATTAAAAACTGAAAAGGAACTCTAATTGGTGCCGCGCATGCTCAACATCAAAAGCAATTATGCTAATAATTCGGTTCTACACTTCAAGAAGTAATATACTTCTGTAAAGAATGATACGAAGTATACATGAACTAAATTTAAACTAAACTAGTTTATGGTTCATCTTCAGACATACGGAATCATGTTTTATATGACAAACCATATAAATAACTTATGCAGCCACACCCTCAATTTCTTGCAAAATTCTTCTCCTGACTCAGTATTATCCATATCATTGGCAAAGTAACCGACATGTTTAATAGCGTCATAAATGCTTTTTGAGTAAACGGTTTAAAGTCTGTTCGTTTTAATTTCCCATATTGCCGCAATGTAGCTAACATAAAAGAAAATTCCGTACGTACTAATATTCCGTACGTACTAGTATTTGCTAGCATCGCCACTTTTTGCTGGCCTTTTTTCGACAATTGTATGCTGTAGTTTGATTAAAATCTATAAAAGGGCCGCAAACGAACGATAAACATCATCAAACATGCTGATGATTCGGTGTCGATCTTTACGCTCAAAATTGTAATAAAATTAGTAGTTACGAAAATTTTCTATGAAATAAGCTTAAAATTAGCCGCGACACCCTAATTAAAAAAATTTTAAATGGCTTCACAATGTTGGTAGCTTTTAAATCCATATAGTATTACTCTTGAAAAAATGGTCCTAATCATAAAGCTTACATAAAAATCTCGCCTATTAGTCTTGAAATATCCCTTCGACAGACTTTATCAAACCACACCAATATTTTTATAGCTGGTAGCTAAACCCAAAAAGGACAGTTTTTAGAGAGTGTTAAATTATATCCTAAAAAATCTTATCTGTGATTTTAAATTACAGGCTGGAAAGCAAACTTGTCAGAAATCTTCAGGCTACTGAGCATTGCGTAGATGCAGATATATACCACGACCATGAAAGTAATTTGTCCATTTCGAACTCCAGTTGTCAGGTAGACGCATCTAATGCGGGAAGACTGGAACTGCCAGAGTGTTGCGATATGAAATCCCTTGTTGCGTTATTGAGATCTTTAAACGTTATTAATATAGCCACATACCATGAAAATGTTACAATCGGTTTGATTGCATTTGTTCACTCAGTGCTAAAGGCACTGACATTGGGCATATCGTTTTCCTTTCTCTAGACTCCTGGTAGCAATTTTTACCTTGCCTCCAGGAGGACTTCAACCAGATGTCGCAAATGCAGGCAATAGCTGATTATAAGAAACCAAAATGTAGAAGCACTATCAATACACCATTGGTGTGTTAAGCAGGATAAAACAAGCAGTGCTCAGGACTGACCTTTTGTACATAAACTAGTGCGTGTTGTTATGGGTATACCAAACCGTACGTTCTTTCTTTACCATCGCGTTAGATCCGGTAGGTGATGCTTGCAAAGACTAAGATTACTTCAAATAATCGTTTAAGTCTGTAAGTTAATAATAGTTTATTTACTTAAGAAGCGTTTTAATGTTTTCACATAAATATATTTTACAAGCTGTTTTAAACCAAGAAATTCTGCTAATTGCTTTCAGATCATTAGGTAAATTGTTATTGTTAAATCCAATGCAGTCAACGCACTATTTGGTCTTTTCCAATCTGCATCTAGCAACTCTCAAGTTATTATGATTTCTTGTATTGAAGTTAGAATCATTTTGAAAAAAAGAGATGGTGTTGTGTCCAATGTTGTGAACGCATTTTAAAACATATTTTAAAAATTTGTAAACATGAAGCATGTACTACAGACTTTATTAATTCCTTGTACAATGAAGATGTAAAAAATGTTGCTGGTAAATTGTATATGATCTTCACAATCGACATCGACAAATAATTCATTGATAATAACATTGCAATTTAATTGATTGAATTTTGGGTGATTTTTCACGAAAGGTGAAAGTAAAAATAAGTAAGTAATAAGTAATTGAAGACAAACAGGCAATCTAGGAAACCTTTTTTTTTGTTGAGACCTCCGATACTATTGAATTGTTGGTCGTATAACGAAGAAAAGGTTCTTTGTTTCACGATAATTATTTTTACAACCATCGATTGTAACTTGCGATCTAAAATTCAGATACTAAGTTACAACTGTAAGCAAAATACATTCAAAATACTTAAACGTTTTGAATTGTTTAAAACAGGCCAATACTGCGGACGAGACACTAATTGCACGTAGTAAAAGCATCACATTTGCTTACACCCTACATATTGCGGGCAGCAAACTAAAAGCTGACAGTAAGAAACAATCGACGCCAATTTGGTGTATATCGGTGTGGTGGAAAGCTCCTCAGGTTGCAATCTTGTCTTATACAGCACAGTGTAACACCAAAAAAATCCCAAAATTTCTCTATCCACCATTTACTATACCATGAGGTAATGCCGTTTGGAAATTAAGGTATTTGTCCGAAAAGACGAGTAAATACCCAAATGAATTAAAACGTCAAGAAAATATTGAGTAAACTAAATTTAAAATACGTATCCCAAAACAAGCAACATGCAAGTAAATGTTGATGTCTTTGCAAGCATCATTCTAACTATTAAGAATGATAAAAAACATATACCAAAAAAAATATCATGAAAAAAATAAGAATAATTGATTTAATTAACCGTAACTTTAAAACAAAAAATAAATACTAAAGTTGTGTCCTACTCTGATGGTTGCACAATTCTGGCGTTAGGGATTAAGTGGAGGACATCTGTTAGAAAATATAATATTTCCTCACTTCCTTAGCACGTTTTTCACTGCAAGGAATATGAAAATATCCGTCTCCAAATCAGCCGCAACACTGTTTCCTGCATTGACCGAAGAGGTGCGGTTGTGACTCAATGTTGAAGTCGATGACACAACATTCCGACTACCAAGTACCCCAAAATCCTTGGGGTCACATTAGACAGCGTTTTGCGGCCCTCTGTACATGCTACAGCTATCTGTACATGCTACAAGGTCCTCAGATCACTTGCGGCAGTACTTGGGAAACCGACAAAGAAACCTTGTTGACCTCTTACAAAGCGATAGGTCAGTTTGTAGCGAAATTGCAGCACCGGTGTGGTCGGCGAACGTGAGTAAGATGCAGTAGAAGAAAATGCAGACGTGCCAGAATGATGCCCTCAAAACATTAACAGGTTGTCTTATTATGTCTTCTGAGGTCTTTACCGTGTACACGGTCTTTACCGTGTACAGATAAAATTTTCTGTTGAAAAAGCCATACCTGATAGGGTGTTTTCGCAGTAGTCACCTTAACCACCATCTATTGGACAGGATGTTTCCGCCCAGGCAGATCAGGTACGATCTTCATGATCTAGAGAGAGGTCCAGCGGTACAAGTAAAACCTCTAGATCATCAAAACAATCAGGCAGGTCTGAACAACATTCACGCTGATGCAGTCGAAGCAGCAATATCCAGTTACAATGTGAGTGTAGTGCTGGGGGAACATCCCCCGTAGACTTTACCTGATGAGGTACTACCTCGTCAGACGCGCGCGGTTCTGGCTCAGCTGAGATCTGTGTGATGCAGCCGCTCCTATTCTAATTGGGAACGAGTTCATTCTAACGTTTCGGACATTTGTCCCGCCTGCCATCAGGGACCACAAGACGTGCTGCATCTCTTCAATTGTCTGGCCGAGCCCACTTAGCTCACTCCTAGGTCTCTGTGCATGCATCCACTTCAGATGACGCGTTTTCTCCACCTAGATATCGAAGAATATCCCCTATAGAAGAACAGGACTTGGTAATAAAATATATTGTTGTTACAACAACAACCGCGTCCTTTGCCATACCCTGACTTTCTGCAATCGGCATTGCTATACATAATAATTTAGAGTAAAATACATACAAAATACATAATTTAGAGTAAGTCGTTTCCGTACAGGAATTAACAAATTTCTATACCGCATTATTCGTAATAGCGAAATTTCCTGACGCCATTATAGGACCAACCCTATCGCAAGACGCATTCTTGCCTGTGTCGAATACTTTTCGGTCAATTCATGAGTTATACCATTGGCTATGTAGGCGTTTGACCATGCTTTTGTCAACTCTTTCAATTTATTTACAAATACATTAGCCGACTTGTTATTTTGCCTGACATAAGCATGACAGCGAGGACTTTGGTGGACTAGGGAAATATACACAACAATAAAAGTCGACTTTTGGACTCTTGAAAAAAATCAAAAGTTGACTAAAACGTGTAAAAATTTTTGTATACAAATTCGATTAAAGTGGACCTTTTAACTTTTTCTTTAGGGAAATCAAAATGCAATATTTTAAAATAAAAGACAAGATTTCCCTGCATAAAAAACTTTTATTTAAGAATGCAAGAGTGATTATAAACTAATAAGCATTAGGTATTTCAAGTAGTTCAAACAGTAATATTCAGGTTTAAAAAACTTAAGACAAAGTTGATTTTTTTAAAGCAGAAAAAATAATACATGGAACTAAATTTCCGCATTTATTGATCTCAAAACATAATCATATATATGTGGGATTTGAATATTAACGATGGTAACTCTTTCAACAAGAAAGAGTTAGTCTCTCTGTAGCCGCGACGACGTAAAGACGTACAACAGTTGAACGAGCATTTTCTTACATACAAATTATTTTATTCCTTTTTCAAATAAATTTCTAACATTACATATTTAATTAAATAAATATCAAATAAATGAAATACTAAACCCACAATTTGGGGACTCGTCCGGGATAGTGAGATAATAAACCTGTAATTTGAAAGCTCATCCGTGGATCCTGTATGTGAAATTGTGTTGAAGAAAAAAGACTTACGCCGAATAAAGGAAAGCACACAGGAGGAAAAAAACGAGCCAATGCAAATATATAAGAACATAACGAAGTTTGTGCGTGTATATAACGAAGTTTGTGCAGCACTTGTTTTATCAGAGCATACTTGGACGACGCATGTGTGTTTCTCTGAATAGAAACAAAAAACGACGTCGTGTATTGTGAAATCAATAACGACGCCAAAGAGTATATATATTAAAAGAGAATTCGTTAACTCCGAATCTTAACTGTTCGAATGACGAGCTAGATAGGGGATTACTTGGGCATTGTTTTTGAGGGAAATTATATTTGGTTGGCGGGCATTATTCTATGAAAAAGTCCCATTTTTGAAAAATTGTATTTAAGAGCGAAACTTGAAATCAACCAAAAAAGAAAAAATATTATGAATGAAATCAAGCAAAAAAGAAAAACAATTATGAATGGTTGGTGAGAAAGTGGGTGGGTGGGCGAGACGATGGCTATAAAGAGCCACAACAACAACCATTACCAAAACGTATGAAATAAATTGTGAAGCACCAGGCGCACAGAAAAAATCACACGACATTCGGTCGCCTGGTTTGCTTTTTTATTTGCTTCATTGTTTGAATGTACAATCGTACGTACATACATATGAAAAAAAAGAAAGCCAATAGAAGCCGTAAACGGTATGTATGTACGTACGTATGTGTGCTGTTGTACAAGTAGTGGCTGCGCAAGAAAATTGCTCTGCTCGCACACACCAACACAAAGGCGTGTGTGTGCGCAGAGGAATGTGACACTCGTACAAACCCTGCCAACATTTTCTATCGCGGAAGTGACTAAGAAGTGGCGTTAGGAAGTTAAAATTCATCGTCTGCGATACCATTTTCTTATCGCGGAAGTGTCTTCCGTATAAAGAAGTTGTACCCCCCGGAAGTAACTTCCAGAAGCCACTTCTGCGTAACTATAAAGAGTCACTTCCTAGTGCCTCCTTGGGAGTGACTTCTGAGTGCCTTCGTGGAAGTCACTTCTTAGTGTCTTCTAGGAAGTTACTTCTGAGTGCCTTTTAGAATTCACTTTTTAGTAACTTCTAGGAAGTTACTTCCGAGTGCTTTCAGAAGTCACTTCATAGTGCCTTTTAGTCACTTTTAAGTGGCCTTATGATACAAAACTTTTTTCCTCAAATCGACTGTTTCTATCAACATAATCTTCAGAGTCACTTGAACTATCACTTGACGAAACATCATAACATGAAAAAATTTGAACGGAAACACTGGGTTCGCAACTTTCTTCAATATGACCTGCATCAATTATTTTTTTTTATTACATTTTTACCACTGGTTGTACTCCCATATATATTTGTTATTATTTTATTTGCCTCTCTTTTGCTTTTTATTTTTTTTTGCCTTTACAGAAAATTCACTCATATTGTGGGATAAAAAATATGTAAAAACTACAACAAAAACAATTACAAAACCACACTTTATCACTGACCGATCACAGCAAAAGACAAAATACCAAAAATCTCGATGATGTCTAAAAACTTATTTTTTGCATCGTTCTCATTTCTTCTAATTGTTTTCGCGGTCTCTGCGACTGCAGAAGTGAATAATTTTGTTTTTGTTTAATATGTCCATAACGGCACATGTGATTTTCGGCTGGTGTTGTAAACAACAACCAATCTTCCAATTATACGTAAATTGTTATTGTAAAATTCAAACTATCTTCCAACTATCGTCTGGAAGTGACTAAAGCGAAACGCATTAGACGATGAAAGAAACTTCCAAATGTTGGGAGGGAAAGGACAGAAAATCTGTTGACAGAGAAAAAAGTTTGAATATTCGTACATGCGAGTATGTTTATTTTGTATTCGATTTGGTTTGTTTATTTTATGCGAGCCTGGTATTTTGATTTCTTCACAACATGAGGAAAGCGGTCTTTTGGGGCCTTTACCGAAAAAAACACGCCATCCCCTACATACCCCCATTCCCTCTACCCACCAACAATATGAAAATCGTCATTAAATGGCATTTAACCCCCCATCAACCCCAACTGTTTTTACACACAAAGGAAGTTTTTTGTTTGTATGTATGTATAAGTATGTATGTATGCTTACAAAAAACTTCTTTAAAATTTCAATTTATTTCAAACAACACAAACTCTTATTGAGATGTATGTATTCAATAACATGTGACACCCTCCCCCAACTCCGCACCCCTCACATCTATCAATCAATACCAATTTTATAATTTTTGGTAGAAACTGAATTTTGACAACATGGAATTTCTGAAATCAATTTCAAGAAAGTTAAAAATTTTCAATTTTGCTTCTTTTTCTCCCCCCTACCCCATAATCATACATACAAACATGTATTTTTAATGAAGACACCATCTGTTTTTTCTTTTAGCCTAGTAATATTTGAATTTGTGTGTGTATGTGGTATGTATTTATGTATGTCAACAAACGTTTTCAAATATTTTTTCAACAACAATAACAACAACAAACCAAACTCTCAATGAAACGTATGTATGTACATATGTATGTTTGTATTCAAAAACCTGTTTTCCCTCCTCTTACTCCTTACCCCTCTCCTCTATCAAACAAGAATATTTTTTCAGTCTTTGAATTTTTTGCAACAACGAAGTTTCTGAAACCAATTTCTTAAAATTTATAAATTATCAATTTTTCATTTTAGAAAATACTACGTTGCCAAATTTCCACAAATAAATCTAATATTGAAAAATTGTAAGTAATTAATATTGATGAGGTGAGGTGTGGGGGGGGAGAGGTTGTTGAACCCATACAATATGCTGTTGTTGTTTTGAAATCTAGAAACTTCCATAAAATTTGTTTCATTTTTCTTTCTTTCTGCCTTATTAGTTAATAAAAAAAACGTTTTTGCATATACGTTAGAAATTCAAATTACCAGGCGCAAAGCAAAAAAAGATGTGACTTTCAGAAATTTCCTTTGGCATATTTCAAATTTCCGCAAAAAATTCAAAGACGGAAAAAATATTCTTGTTTGATAGAGGAGAGGGGTAAGGAGTAAGAGGAGGGAAAACAGGTTTTTGAATACAAACATACATATGTACATACATACGTTTCATTGAGAGTTTGGTTTGTTGTTGTTATTGTTGTTGAAAAAATATTTGAAAACGTTTGTTGACATACATAAATACATACCACATACACACACAAATTCAAATATTACTAGGCTAAAAGAAAAAACAGATGGTGTCTTCATTAAAAATACATGTTTGTATGTATGATTATGGGGTAGGGGGGAGAAAAAGAAGCAAAATTGAAAATTTTTAACTTTCTTGAAATTGATTTCAGAAATTCCATGTTGTCAAAATTCAGTTTCTACCAAAAATTATAAAATTGGTATTGATTGATAGATGTGAGGGGTGGGGAGTTGGGGGAGGGTGTCACATGTTATTGAATACATACATCTCAATAAGAGTTTGTGTTGTTTGAAATAAATTGAAATTTTAAAGAAGTTTTTTGTAAGCATACATACATACTTATACATACATACAAACAAAAAACTTCCTTTGTGTGTAAAAACAGTTGGGGTTGATGGGGGGTTAAATGCCATTTAATGACGATTTTCATATTGTTGGTGGGTAGAGGGAATGGGGGTATGTAGGGGATGGCGTGTTTTTTTCGGTAAAGGCCCCAAAAGACCGCTTTCCTCATGTTGTGAAGAAATCAAAATACCAGGCTCGCATAAAATAAACAAACCAAATCGAATACAAAATAAACATACTCGCATGTACGAATATTCAAACTTTTTTCTCTGTCAACAGATTTTCTGTCCTTTCCCTCCCAACATTTGGAAGTTTCTTTCATCGTCTAATGCGTTTCGCTTTAGTCACTTCCAGACGATAGTTGGAAGATAGTTTGAATTTTACAATAACAATTTACGTATAATTGGAAGATTGGTTGTTGTTTACAACACCAGCCGAAAATCACATGTGCCGTTATGGACATATTAAACAAAAACAAAATTATTCACTTCTGCAGTCGCAGAGACCGCGAAAACAATTAGAAGAAATGAGAACGATGCAAAAAATAAGTTTTTAGACATCATCGAGATTTTTGGTATTTTGTCTTTTGCTGTGATCGGTCAGTGATAAAGTGTGGTTTTGTAATTGTTTTTGTTGTAGTTTTTACATATTTTTTATCCCACAATATGAGTGAATTTTCTGTAAAGGCAAAAAAAAAAATAAAAAGCAAAAGAGAGGCAAATAAAATAATAACAAATATATATGGGAGTACAACCAGTGGTAAAAATGTAATAAAAAAAAATAATTGATGCAGGTCATATTGAAGAAAGTTGCGAACCCAGTGTTTCCGTTCAAATTTTTTCATGTTATGATGTTTCGTCAAGTGATAGTTCAAGTGACTCTGAAGATTATGTTGATAGAAACAGTCGATTTGAGGAAAAAAGTTTTGTATCATAAGGCCACTTAAAAGTGACTAAAAGGCACTATGAAGTGACTTCTGAAAGCACTCAGAAGTAACTTCCTAGAAGTTACTAAAAAGTGAATTCTAAAAGGCACTCAGAAGTAACTTCCTAGAAGACACTAAGAAGTGACTTCCACGAAGGCACTCAGAAGTCACTCCCAAGGAGGCACTAAGAAGTGACTCTTTATAGTTACGCAGAAGTGGCTTCTGGAAGTTACTTCCGGGGGGTACAACTTCTTTATACGGAAGACACTTCCGCGATAAGAAAATGGTATCGCAGACGATGAATTTTAACTTCCTAACGCCACTTCTTAGTCACTTCCGCGATAGAAAATGTTGGCAGGGTTTGTACGAGTGTCACATTCCTCTGCGCACACACACGCCTTTGTGTTGGTGTGTGCGAGCAGAGCAATTTTCTTGCGCAGCCACTACTTGTACAACAGCACACATACGTACGTACATACATACCGTTTACGGCTTCTATTGGCTTTCTTTTTTTTCATATGTATGTACGTACGATTGTACATTCAAACAATGAAGCAAATAAAAAAGCAAACCAGGCGACCGAATGTCGTGTGATTTTTTCTGTGCGCCTGGTGCTTCACAATTTATTTCATACGTTTTGGTAATGGTTGTTGTTGTGGCTCTTTATAGCCATCGTCTCGCCCACCCACCCACTTTCTCACCAACCATTCATAATTGTTTTTCTTTTTTGCTTGATTTCATTCATAAATATTTTTTC
Source organism: Hydrotaea diabolus (assembly GCA_963513945.1). Taxonomy (NCBI): domain Eukaryota; kingdom Metazoa; phylum Arthropoda; class Insecta; order Diptera; family Muscidae; genus Hydrotaea; species Hydrotaea diabolus. Next base: position 15,580,839 of record OY740721.1, on the reverse strand, counting down.
TTTTTTGGTTGATTTCAAGTTTCGCTCTCAAATACAATTTTTCAAAAATGGGACTTTTTCATAGAATAATGCCCGCCAACCAAATATAATTTTCCTCAAAAACAATGCCCAAGTAATCCCCTATCTAGCTCGTCATTCGAACAGTTAAGATTCGGAGTTAACGAATTCTCTTTTAATATATATACTCTTTGAACGACGCATAAAGGGATTTCAAATACATGAAAAACGACGAATGAAGAAGTTTAGCTAATTCTTGAACGACGAAAGAAGTTTAAAATGAACAACAACGACGGAATTCTACAACAACGACGAAATTGTACAACAACGACGATAGAAGATTTAATTGCTCTATAACGACGAGAGTGAAAATTGAAGTTACATATAGAACAACGACGAGAAGTAAACGTTTTACTACAAAAACAAAGATGACGAAAGACAAGCTGAAACGTGCCATCATTAGCAGATTTTGCATTAGTAAATAGCTGTATAAAAACGGCCAAACGAGTGGTAGTGGTTGCAATGCATAAATTCATATTTGGTTATGAAGGGGATCGTGATAATAGGAAACGTCTACGCAAATTCGAAGTATTAGACTTTGAAGAGAGTATCAAGTGTTTCGCCGAGAAAGCTGCGTATGTTAAATAGAATTTGAGTACGGCAGACATGATTTCCATATGCAACGTCTTGGGCATAAACTACAATGTTGACAATTTGTTTTTGCATATTTTCAATAATTGACGGAAGAGTACGATGCTGAGTGTTGACAATGGTACAGAGAGCGATAACGACGAATGCGATGATGATGACTACGATAACGACGACGAAGACGATAATGACGATGCTGATACTGAACGTACGATGGTCGAAAGACGTAGCGAAGCAAGCAATTATGAAGCAACATATGATATTGCGACGGAAGAAAAAATATTGTTAAAACCGCACGTGTCCGATTTCAGAGTAAACAACAACTGAATAACTTACAACAGAAATCAAAATTCAACGTGCACAATGCAACAGTATAACAACAACGCACCAAAGTTTTCCTTACATTTTCGCGATATCGAAGATTCGATTACCAATTCGATGGTACCGGAGATCTACCTGCGAACCTGTGGATCGATGAATTTGAGGAAAATGCATCGATAATGGGCTGGGATGATTTTATATTTGCGATGCGATCATTGAAGGGGTTGGCAAATTTGTTTATAGCTGGTGAACGTGGTATAACTTCATGGGAAATATTAAGACTGAAATTGGTAGGTGAATTTCATTCAACGACAAACAGCGCACAGTTGCATAGAGTACTGACTGAGAGGAAAATTCATAAAGACGAAAGCTACCAGGAGTATTTCTTGAGAATGAAGGAACTCGCCTCACGCGGTAATATTGAAGATGGCGCCAAAGAGTATATATATTAACCCTCGGAGGTATAGGGATTTTTTGGCGCTAAACGGTATAACCAGGTCTGTGTAGACCTACATGGGATTTGTATGGAAACACGTTGCCAGGTGTCCTAAAAGAGTGTGTTTTATGCTACGAAAACACAAAATGAACAATAGAAACACATTTTTATATAACTTAGGTAGTTATTAACGCTATTTTATTAATTATATTTTATTAACTTTTTTATTAAATATTATACACGGCATTCAATGCACGAGTACCTGGCATGTAAATGCTGTTGGCACACAGGCTTTTTGCAATACATGCAATGAAACCGTGTTTTTCTCTGCTTTTTGTCCAACTTATAACAAAGCGAGCACGATGGTCTACTCGAAGAGGATGCGGCATGTGCTGGTTGGTCATCTATCGGCGGGCCTGGAGCTACCTGCAAAAGAACAAAGTTAAAAATTTGATTTAGAATTTGAATCCAGTGAATGAATTAATCAAATGCTTACCTCTACACCGAATAACGCCATTGACTGTTTGGCGTGTTGCATGCCTCGTACAATTGGGTTCATTGCCCTTTGTTCCATATGAGGGATCACCAGCTGTTCTGCCAATTCCATAAGGAAGACACGCCTTCTATCTTTTCGCTTGACATGTCCCAATTTGTCATGAATGACAAATGCAGCCAAGCCTGCAACATCCAACATATTAAAAAACATGGCTAACGGCCATCGGTTTGTGGCCCGTTTGCAAGTGTAACCACCAATCCATAGTGTCCACTCCGGATTTATACATATTATAATCTAAAATTTGGTAAGGCTTCTGCGCTGGTTTCGATGAGTCGATGGCAGAATTATAATGCTCCGTCGAGATGAGAACCACAACTTTTTTCTTTTTCGGCACATATGAGCATAGTGCGACATTATTGTCGTAACAGAATAATGTGCTTAATACCTCTCTTTTGGGATCCAACATCTCTTTCGGTATGCAGGCTTTGTTTTTTCGCATGGTTCCTACATACCCCAACCGTTTTGTCATCAAAACCGAGGCCAAATTTTACGACGAAAAAAAATTGTCGGCATATATTGTTCGGCCAGAACCACTATATTTTTCGACCAGTTTCAGAACAACGTTCTCTCCTAAATTTGCCGCACGTGCTTCGTTTGGTTGTTTTCCAACATAAATTATTCCTTTCAATGGGTAATTGGAGTTGGAGTCGCAAACCCACCAAATTTGCATGCCGTATTTAGCTGGCTTTAATGGTATATATTGGGTGAAACGCGTGCGGCCCCGGTATGGAAACAATTGCTCATCAACTGTTATCTGCGCACTCGGAACATATCGACGCTCTAAGTTGTTCCTGAGCATGTTCCAAACGTCGTCGATGGCTGCCGATTTGCTTTCTATTAGTCGAGCAGATCTCGTGTTGCTCCTATCAAATCGAATGTACTTAAGAATCTGTTTATATCGGATATTAGACATTGTCGCCCTGTAGATAGGGTTTCCATTGTTGCCCCACAACTCATGTGCAGGCTGATCGTTTGACCCGAATATGCCGGCAAACAAAGTAAGGCCAATGAAAGCGTATATTTCGTTTTCCGTCACAGGGTTCGTCCACGTTCGCGGTGCCTGGTCAGGATTCTGCTCAGACCACTGACGGCATATCTCCTGTACCGTTACACATCACTTGTTTACATTTCAAAAGATGTTGGTATACTAATATTTTGCCTGCGATCTATTCAATATGGAATTTTCTATTCATGTTCTCCACAAAATCACGCTAAAAACGGTTTTAATCACCTACTCCCAATTAATTCCATACAAATTATGCATAGGTCTGCACAGACCTGGTTATGACGTTTGAACCAAAATATTTGTAAACCCGGATTAACCCGAACTCGGACCCATACCCGGTCCGATTATACGCTCATTGTGTCCGGAGAATGTTGCTCCAGGAAGTCATGGAAGGATTTACTTCTAACACGAAAAACAAAAAAGTTATACACACTTTAATGTGCAAAAAGTCTACACAGACCTGGTTATACCTCCGAGGGTTAAAAGAGAATTCGTTAACTCCGAATCTTAACTGTTCGAATGACGAGCTAGATAGGGGATTACTTGGGCATTGTTTTTGAGGAAAATTATATTTGGTTGGCGGGCATTATTCTATGAAAAAGTCCCATTTTTGAAAAATTGTATTTGAGAGCGAAACTTGAAATCAACCAAAAAAGAAAAAATATTTATGAATGAAATCAAGCAAAAAAGAAAAACAATTATGAATGGTTGGTGAGAAAGTGGGTGGGTGGGCGAGACGATGGCTATAAAGAGCCACAACAACAACCATTACCAAAACGTATGAAATAAATTGTGAAGCACCAGGCGCACAGAAAAAATCACACGACATTCGGTCGCCTGGTTTGCTTTTTTATTTGCTTCATTGTTTGAATGTACAATCGTACGTACATACATATGAAAAAAAAGAAAGCCAATAGAAGCCGTAAACGGTATGTATGTACGTACGTATGTGTGCTGTTGTACAAGTAGTGGCTACGCAAGAAAATTGCTCTGCTCGCACACACCAACACAAAGGCGTGTGTGTGCGCAGAGGAATGTGACACTCGTACAAACCCTGCCAACATTTTCTATCGCGGAAGTGACTAAGAAGTGGCGTTAGGAAGTTAAAATTCATCGTCTGCGATACCATTTTCTTATCGCGGAAGTGTCTTCCGTATAAAGAAGTTGTACCCCCCGGAAGTAACTTCCAGAAGCCACTTCTGCGTAACTATAAAGAGTCACTTCCTAGTGCCTCCTTGGGAGTGACTTCTGAGTGCCTTCGTGGAAGTCACTTCTTAGTGTCTTCTAGGAAGTTACTTCTGAGTGCCTTTTAGAATTCACTTTTTAGTAACTTCTAGGAAGTTACTTCTGAGTGCTTTCAGAAGTCACTTCATAGTGCCTTTTAGTCACTTTTAAGTGGCCTTATGATACAAAACTTTTTTCCTCAAATCGACTGTTTCTATCAACATAATCTTCAGAGTCACTTGAACTATCACTTGACGAAACATCATAACATGAAAAAATTTGAACGGAAACACTGGGTTCGCAACTTTCTTCAATATGACCTGCATCAATTATTTTTTTTTATTACATTTTTACCACTGGTTGTACTCCCATATATATTTGTTATTATTTTATTTGCCTCTCTTTTGCTTTTTATTTTTTTTTTTGCCTTTACAGAAAATTCACTCATATTGTGGGATAAAAAATATGTAAAAACTACAACAAAAACAATTACAAAACCACACTTTATCACTGACCGATCACAGCAAAAGACAAAATACCAAAAATCTCGATGATGTCTAAAAACTTATTTTTTGCATCGTTCTCATTTCTTCTAATTGTTTTCGCGGTCTCTGCGACTGCAGAAGTGAATAATTTTGTTTTTGTTTAATATGTCCATAACGGCACATGTGATTTTCGGCTGGTGTTGTAAACAACAACCAATCTTCCAATTATACGTAAATTGTTATTGTAAAATTCAAACTATCTTCCAACTATCGTCTGGAAGTGACTAAAGCGAAACGCATTAGACGATGAAAGAAACTTCCAAATGTTGGGAGGGAAAGGACAGAAAATCTGTTGACAGAGAAAAAAGTTTGAATATTCGTACATGCGAGTATGTTTATTTTGTATTCGATTTGGTTTGTTTATTTTATGCGAGCCTGGTATTTTGATTTCTTCACAACATGAGGAAAGCGGTCTTTTGGGGCCTTTACCGAAAAAAACACGCCATCCCCTACATACCCCCATTCCCTCTACCCACCAACAATATGAAAATCGTCATTAAATGGCATTTAACCCCCCATCAACCCCAACTGTTTTTACACACAAAGGAAGTTTTTTGTTTGTATGTATGTATAAGTATGTATGTATGCTTACAAAAAACTTCTTTAAAATTTCAATTTATTTCAAACAACACAAACTCTTATTGAGATGTATGTATTCAATAACATGTGACACCCTCCCCCAACTCCCCACCCCTCACATCTATCAATCAATACCAATTTTATAATTTTTGGTAGAAACTGAATTTTGACAACATGGAATTTCTGAAATCAATTTCAAGAAAGTTAAAAATTTTCTATTTTGCTTCTTTTTCTCCCCCCTACCCCATAATCATACATACAAACATGTATTTTTAATGAAGACACCATCTGTTTTTTCTTTTAGCCTAGTAATATTTGAATTTGTGTGTGTATGTGGTATGTATTTATGTATGTCAACAAACGTTTTCAAATATTTTTTCAACAACAATAACAACAACAAACCAAACTCTCAATGAAACGTATGTATGTACTTATGTATGTTTGTATTCAAAAACCTGTTTTCCCTCCTCTTACTCCTTACCCCTCTCCTCTATCAAACAAGAATATTTTTTCCGTCTTTGAATTTTTTGCGGAAATTTGAAATATGCCAAAGGAAATTTCTGAAAGTCACATCTTTTTTTGCTTTGCGCCTGGTAATTTGAATTTCTAACGTATATGCAAAAACGTTTTTTTTATTAACTAATAAGGCAGAAAGAAAGAAAAATGAAACAAATTTTATGGAAGTTTCTAGATTTCAAAACAACAACAGCATATTGTATGGGTTCAACAACCTCTCCCCCCCCCACACCTCACCTCATCAATATTAATTACTTACAATTTTTCAATATTAGATTTATTTGTGGAAATTTGGCAACGTAGTATTTTCTAAAATGAAAAATTGATAATTTATAAATTTTAAGAAATTGGTTTCAGAAACTTCGTTGTTGCAAAAAATTCAAAGACTGAAAAAATATTCTTGTTTGATAGAGGAGAGGGGTAAGGAGTAAGAGGAGGGAAAACAGGTTTTTGAATACAAACATACATATGTACATACATACGTTTCATTGAGAGTTTGGTTTGTTGTTGTTATTGTTGTTGAAAAAATATTTGAAAACGTTTGTTGACATACATAAATACATACCACATACACACACAAATTCAAATATTACTAGGCTAAAAGAAAAAACAGATGGTGTCTTCATTAAAAATACATGTTTGTATGTATGATTATGGGGTAGGGGGGAGAAAAAGAAGCAAAATTGAAAATTTTTAACTTTCTTGAAATTGATTTCAGAAATTCCATGTTGTCAAAATTCAGTTTCTACCAAAAATTATAAAATTGGTATTGATTGATAGATGTGAGGGGTGGGGAGTTGGGGGAGGGTGTCACATGTTATTGAATACATACATCTCAATAAGAGTTTGTGTTGTTTGAAATAAATTGAAATTTTAAAGAAGTTTTTTGTAAGCATACATACATACTTATACATACATACAAACAAAAAACTTCCTTTGTGTGTAAAAACAGTTGGGGTTGATGGGGGGTTAAATGCCATTTAATGACGATTTTCATATTGTTGGTGGGTAGAGGGAATGGGGGTATGTAGGGGATGGCGTGTTTTTTTCGGTAAAGGCCCCAAAAGACCGCTTTCCTCATGTTGTGAAGAAATCAAAATACCAGGCTCGCATAAAATAAACAAACCAAATCGAATACAAAATAAACATACTCGCATGTACGAATATTCAAACTTTTTTCTCTGTCAACAGATTTTCTGTCCTTTCCCTCCCAACATTTGGAAGTTTCTTTCATCGTCTAATGCGTTTCGCTTTAGTCACTTCCAGACGATAGTTGGAAGATAGTTTGAATTTTACAATAACAATTTACGTATAATTGGAAGATTGGTTGTTGTTTACAACACCAGCCGAAAATCACATGTGCCGTTATGGACATATTAAACAAAAACAAAATTATTCACTTCTGCAGTCGCAGAGACCGCGAAAACAATTAGAAGAAATGAGAACGATGCAAAAAATAAGTTTTTAGACATCATCGAGATTTTTGGTATTTTGTCTTTTGCTGTGATCGGTCAGTGATAAAGTGTGGTTTTGTAATTGTTTTTGTTGTAGTTTTTACATATTTTTTATCCCACAATATGAGTGAATTTTCTGTAAAGGCAAAAAAAAAAAATAAAAAGCAAAAGAGAGGCAAATAAAATAATAACAAATATATATGGGAGTACAACCAGTGGTAAAAATGTAATAAAAAAAAATAATTGATGCAGGTCATATTGAAGAAAGTTGCGAACCCAGTGTTTCCGTTCAAATTTTTTCATGTTATGATGTTTCGTCAAGTGATAGTTCAAGTGACTCTGAAGATTATGTTGATAGAAACAGTCGATTTGAGGAAAAAAGTTTTGTATCATAAGGCCACTTAAAAGTGACTAAAAGGCACTATGAAGTGACTTCTGAAAGCACTCAGAAGTAACTTCCTAGAAGTTACTAAAAAGTGAATTCTAAAAGGCACTCAGAAGTAACTTCCTAGAAGACACTAAGAAGTGACTTCCACGAAGGCACTCAGAAGTCACTCCCAAGGAGGCACTAAGAAGTGACTCTTTATAGTTACGCAGAAGTGGCTTCTGGAAGTTACTTCCGGGGGGTACAACTTCTTTATACGGAAGACACTTCCGCGATAAGAAAATGGTATCGCAGACGATGAATTTTAACTTCCTAACGCCACTTCTTAGTCACTTCCGCGATAGAAAATGTTGGCAGGGTTTGTACGAGTGTCACATTCCTCTGCGCACACACACGCCTTTGTGTTGGTGTGTGCGAGCAGAGCAATTTTCTTGCGCAGCCACTACTTGTACAACAGCACACATACGTACGTACATACATACCGTTTACGGCTTCTATTGGCTTTCTTTTTTTTCATATGTATGTACGTACGATTGTACATTCAAACAATGAAGCAAATAAAAAAGCAAACCAGGCGACCGAATGTCGTGTGATTTTTTCTGTGCGCCTGGTGCTTCACAATTTATTTCATACGTTTTGGTAATGGTTGTTGTTGTGGCTCTTTATAGCCATCGTCTCGCCCACCCACCCACTTTCTCACCAACCATTCATAATTGTTTTTCTTTTTTGCTTGATTTCATTCATAAATATTTTTTCTTTTTTGGTTGATTTCAAGTTTCGCTCTCAAATACAATTTTTCAAAAATGGGACTTTTTCATAGAATAATGCCCGCCAACCAAATATAATTTTCCTCAAAAACAATGCCCAAGTAATCCCCTATCTAGCTCGTCATTCGAACAGTTAAGATTCGGAGTTAACGAATTCTCTTTTAATATATATACTCTTTGCTCTCAAATACAATTTTTCAAAAATGGGACTTTTTCATAGAATAATGCCCACCAACTAAATATAATTTCCCTCAAAAACAATGCCCAAGTAATCCCATATCTAGCTCGTCATTCGAACAGTTAAGATTCGAGGTTAACGAATTCTCTTTTAATATATATACTCTTTGATCACGACTGGTCTACCACGAGCCAATGTACAAGTGGAAAGATTAAATGCTACGATTGTCTCAGTTCTGTCAAAGCTAAGTGTAGATGATCCTTCGAAATGATATAAACACGTCGGTAATGTTCAACAAGTGATAAATTCAACGATATCACGAAGTACAAATGCAACACCTTTCGAACTACTGGTTGGTGTTCGAATGCACACTCCCGAGTTGTCTGAAATAAAGAAGATTATTGAAGACGAAATGCGATCGAAGTTTACTGAAGACCGAAATGTAATAAGGCAATGTGCGAAGGACCTTCTGGTTGCTACTCCGCTTTGCTACGTCCTAGCCTACCAAACCAAATTATGTGTCAACTTTAGACGCTTTTTTTACCAGGCAAGATAGCATGCCTTTCAAAAGAAGGGGATCAGGAATATTTATTGGATCTCTCTAATTGAAAATATGAATATGTGACGCGCAAAATACAAAGGGACCTAAGGGTAAAAACCAGTTTTGTTCAGGAGAGCCATTTTAAAGATTTAAATACGTGTATCTTTGGTGTACCATCACTTTCATAAAACGCACATATCTCTGGGAGGGAACTCTTTTGGGGCATGGCATCGGTCTCATTCGATGCTCAGATGTTGTCCACATCAAAAAAAAAGTGAAAATTGATTTTTTTTTACCCTTAGATCCCTTTCTCTATGCGCTGTCACATATGGAGGCCTTCTTGCAAGCTTCCTCAAAGAATGCACCACTACATAAGTAGAGGATTTATTACAAGGCCTTCTAGCAGGCCTTCTTAGACAAGCGACATGAGAATGAGTGCAAAAGCCTTCTGAAATGTCAAATTTTGAAAGGCATAAACAAATGTGTGTTGGACCTTATATTGGATTGGACTTCTAGCAGGTCTTCTTATGAGAAGGCCTTGTCAATTTACCCGCTGAGTGGCTAAACATCATCATTACCCTCACACATGCATACGCACATGAACCCATGTACTCTTTCATGTGTTTGTGGACAAGTGTCACTGTTGTATAAGAGTGTGTGTGATGAGTGGATGGTTGCACGGATGGATGCCCACTTCAACAAGGGGTCGGGCAGGGAGGGAGGCCTTATTGGTGATATACAGGACTACAACGAGAAAATAATTCGTTATGCCATGGACGAAAAACTCTGCATGCCTGCTTTTCTTCCTTTGGCTGCATTGAAGGCTTTCCCTTCAAGTACACACTTGTACAGCCAAATACACTCACACACACAGAGGCAGTCATGACATCATAGCAGGTTATTACATCAGGTCATTCGGGTAGGTGACATGACTTATGAAGGACACTTTTCCAAATAGTTTCGACTATTAGCTTTTCATTATTTTCCTAATTGAGTTAGGACAACATAGAAACGCCGTATCGTATCTGGTCGTTTCGCATTGGCATACTTGAACGTTGGATTATCCAAAAGTAATTCGACGTCCACGAGATTTGGAAAATGCAACAGAAAAATGAAAATCGTGGAAATATTACGCTGTTTTGAGTGTATTTGGAAATTACAAATTTGGTTTAGTTTTTGATTGTATTAATTGATCGGAAGAGCCGTAAGCGGTATCCTGACTTGAATGAAGTTAAGCGCATAAAAAAACAGAGATTAAACTTATTAAGGTCATATTGGTGGACTGGATAAAATGATATACCACGAAAGAATCGCTAGCTGATAACTACCATGGAAAACGCAGACATGGAAGACCGCAACTTCGATAGAGGCAGCGTATCTACTCTGTTAACCCTAAAACGCCATGTTGTCCACGCTCAGCTGTGGGACATCATCAATATCTACGGCCCATTATGCACACGGAAAGAAAATCATTTGAAAATCGGTCAGAGATACAAAAATTCGGTTAAATAAACCAAATTTCTGTTGCAATAACAAACATTCCATAGTAATGATGGTTACCCGGTTCTTGATATCATATGATGGTTGCTACAGCCATATCACGGTATTCACAGCCAATAAAAAAGTTATACAGACCAAATTCAGTTTAACTATTTGCTGCGACAACTGGCGGTTATAGCAACCAACTAATTGTGATGTACATGTTACTTTGGTACCAATAATTGGTGGTGACAACGGATTCAATTTTTATAGTGACCAAACCTTTAGTTGGCTGTTGTAACATAATATTGGTTATACAAACCCTATAATATTTTATCTGTTCTAGTCACAACAAAACCTTTGTTTACGACGAAAACATATTTCGAAATCCCCAAAAAATTTATAAAAACAAATAAATAGTCAAACAGTTAAAATTTCTTGGGTTAGACGGTGAATGCTTTCAAACGATACTGTCAGAGAATAAAACGAATTATAAATAAAAGACTTAACTGTAATTTAGCAATATTACTAAGACTTTATCAGAATTTTCGCCAATTTCCTTATTATTCAAAACAACAACCAAGTTTTTTTTGTTGGCGACCCATTTTTCCCGTGTTATATACCTTAATTATTTTTTTCAGATTGGTCTGAAAGGCGGTAAAATATTATATTTTTCAAAAAGTACTCATAACCAACAATCTACAACAACAACCAACAAATGTACAAATTTAGTTTCAATAATCATCTAAGACTGTTAGGATTACCTATACTTGTTTTCCTCAACCGAAAGTGCCAGTTTCCTCTACTAAAAATTGATGTGTACCCAATCAACCTTCGGTTTTAACGATGGAATCATGGAGAGTACTTGCAACCACCAACATTCGGTTGGCAACAAATTCCGTTGCGGCAACAAATCTGTTATGTGTGTGGACTGAAATAATTCTTGCACCACTCTAGAACGCCCGACCACATAAGTACTCTGTTCGACACTTCATTATTGTGCTTCCCTATGCGTTGTTGACAATCCTAAGTGCATGGATCATTTATAATCAGTTAATAATCCCATTTGTTTGCGATTTATATCGTAACTATAGCAGATAGACCAGCTTCTAATTTAATAGTGAGCTTGTATTTACAGAGGGGCCAACTGAAAACAGGTTCATAAAAACCTTGATTGGGCTCTAAATTTACACAGATTAAAAAATAAGGTTATATTTGAATTTGTCAGAAAATTTCATTGTTTTTGGTACCCATATGTCAATGTTTAAATGGGTAAGATTTTCGGCCTTAGGGTCCAAATTTAGGCAAACTGCAAATATAATATTATTTGGAAGCCATATTTTGGGCCCCAGCTGTTGTATATCAAAAATGCGCATGTATGATCCATTTAGACCCAATATTGGCTCTTTGTCCATTGTTATACTTATATATGTGGGAACTACTTATATATCTTAATTTTAACCGACTTTCTTAAAATTCAACAGCCCCTGTCCTTTATCCTAAAAAACTTACCTCTGCAAATTTTATGAAGGTTGGGTTTAATATGTGGCTTCTGGAGTCAGAAACATAAAATTGGATTTACATATGTGTGGGAGCTTTATCTTAATCTAAACCAATTTCAATAGCGTCCTTACTTGTACCAAATTTCATGAATATCGGGAAACAATTGCGTTAAATCGCTAAACTGTTGATTCTGAGTCTAATGGTGGGTCTAGCCCAAAAACTAGTTACGAATTCTGTACGTGGAATTCGAGACGAAAATCGAAAGTCCTTCAATCGGAAAAGTAAAAAAGCCTTCAACTACAAAAGCGGAGACCTTGTTGCTATCAAGCGGACGCAATTTGGTCCTGGCCTTAAATTGAAACGAAAATACTTGGGGCTATACGAGATAACAAAAGTTAAGCCGAATAATACATACAACGTACTCAAGTACGGTAACGTCGAAGGTCCGAGAAGTACAACAACGTGTATGAATACATGAAACCCTGGTGTAAAAGCTTAGATGATGAGGAATTTGAGGCGAATTCATCGCAGGACGGAAGAGTTGTGGGATTTGAATATTAAACGAGGTAACTCTGTCAACAAGAAAGAGTTAGTCTCCCTGTAGCCGTGAAATGAAATACTAAGCTCACATATAATTTTAATTCATCTTCACAAAAAATAACAATCCAAATGGGTAATTTTTTTATTTGTTTATGTCGTTTAAGACTGGGCTTATTAGTCTGTCTTCTTACATAAATTAAATAAAACTAATTTATTCCATGTTTACCCAACGTTTCGGTTGCTTTTTTTAACTTCTTCATTGGATGTTTATTTGAAAATCCTGTCGACAAAAAGTGTTTTATGAATAAGTTTCATTTGTCATAATTTCTTAATACTATTAAAAAACTGGACATCACGAAACAATTTAATAATAAAAATTAATTAACTTCGTGTTATTTTATTCGACCAAGCTTTATTTATCCAAGCTTAAGTTCAGTTTTTTTTTATTATTATTTATTTGTGTCGATATTTCGCTACCCTACGGATAACAGCTTCAGGAAATCTTAAATTATAACAAATTACAAAAACACGAACACTACATTAATTTTATTTCACATAACAATGAGGAACATAAAAAACTTACTGGAGTAACAATAACCAAACGTCACATTAAATCAGCATCTAATATTGCACTAACTCCAATTTCTCTGTTTGTTTATAATATGTCTAAAGCTGTGAGCGATGTTTTCTGTGTCCGTTTTAAAATTCATTCTTTTCTCTTTTAGTGTATTTATGATGCGTAATATTTCTAATGTATATCTTTTATTGCATTGCTCTTCCATCTGTAGTATGTCAATGCGTTCGAAGTTTGGTGTGTGTCCGTTTTCTGCACAGTGGGTTGCAAGTGCTGTTTTTTCTGATGCCGTTTTATTTCAACATTTAATGTCTGATCTGTAGAAATGATATGTAGAAATAAAAATCCATTCTGTCTATCTTCACATTATTTATGTCAGTTGAGTGTTAGTGCTCTTTAATGTGTTGCGACATAGCAGTGTTTTGTTTTCGTTTTCGTGTCGGCGTCATGCTCGCTTATACGCACACTTAGCATTCGTTTTGTTGTGCCAACATAAACTTTGTTGCACTGCCCCTCTTCCTTTCCTTTGCATATTATTTCTTGTAATAGTGTTTCTCAATGTTTCATTAGATCTGTAGGCGACTGATGTGTTGTTGTCCCTTATTATTCTCTGTAATATGTTCCCAGTAAGTCTTGGTATGCATGGTACACTGTGAAAAATTTTCTGATCCATTGTTGAAGGTTGTGTTATTCTGTTATTTTTTTGTGTATTTTTTCATCAAGCTTTTTGTTTAATTATTTTATTGTGTTTTTGTTACTTTTTCAAGTTTTGGTAGTGAAATCTTTTGTCGCTTACATTAAAACTTCATGTTTTTAGTTTGACGCTGCGTTAATTTTCATGTTTTGCTGTTGGGAAGAATGATCGTTTTTAGGTATGATTCATGGGATCGCATTGGTAAGTTTTCCGTGTGTATTTTAGGTAGTCCATAGAGTTTGTGCTTCTGTCGCGATGCATATAAGTTTCGTTTTCTTCCATTTGGTGATGTAATTAATCTTAAATAAGTCTGATACTATTCTGTTGTTTATTTTCTTGAGTTTTGCTGTTGGATCTATCCCGATTTTCTTAACCCTCGGAGGTATAACCAGGTCTGTGTAGACTTTTTGCACATTAAAGTGTGTATAACTTTTTTGTTTTTCGTGTTAGAAGTAAATCCTTCCATGACTTCCTGGAGCAACATTCTCCGGACACAATGAGCGTATAATCGGACCGGGTATGGGTCCGAGTTCGGGTTAATCCGGGTTTACAAATATTTTGGTTCAAACGTCATAACCAGGTCTGTGCAGACCTATGCATAATTTGTATGGAATTAATTGGGAGTAGGTGATTAAAACCGTTTTTAGCGTGATTTTGTGGAGAACATGAATAGAAAATTCCATATTGAATAGATCGCAGGCAAAATATTAGTATACCAACATCTTTTGAAATGTAAACAAGTGATGTGTAACGGTACAGGAGATATGCCGTCAGTGGTCTGAGCAGAATCCTGACCAGGCACCGCGAACGTGGACGAACCCTGTGACGGAAAACGAAATATACGCTTTCATTGGCCTTACTTTGTTTGCCGGCATATTCGGGTCAAACGATCAGCCTGCACATGAGTTGTGGGGCAACAATGGAAACCCTATCTACAGGGCGACAATGTCTAATATCCGATATAAACAGATTCTTAAGTACATTCGATTTGATAGGAGCAACACGAGATCTGCTCGACTAATAGAAAGCAAATCGGCAGCCATCGACGACGTTTGGAACATGCTCAGGAACAACTTAGAGCGTCGATATGTTCCGAGTGCGCAGATAACAGTTGATGAGCAATTGTTTCCATACCGGGGCCGCACGCGTTTCACCCAATATATACCATTAAAGCCAGCTAAATACGGCATGCAAATTTGGTGGGTTTGCGACTCCAACTCCAATTACCCATTGAAAGGAATAATTTATGTTGGAAAACAACCAAACGAAGCACGTGCGGCAAATTTAGGAGAGAACGTTGTTCTGAAACTGGTCGAAAAATATAGTGGTTCTGGCCGAACAATATATGCCGACAATTTTTTTTCGTCGTAAAATTTGGCCTCGGTTTTGATGACAAAACGGTTGGGGTATGTAGGAACCATGCGAAAAAACAAAGCCTGCATACCGAAAGAGATGTTGGATCCCAAAAGAGAGGTATTAAGCACATTATTCTGTTACGACAATAATGTCGCACTATGCTCATATGTGCCGAAAAAGAAAAAAGTTGTGGTTCTCATCTCGACGGAGCATTATAATTCTGCCATCGACTCATCGAAACCAGCGCAGAAGCCTTACCAAATTTTAGATTATAATATGTATAAATCCGGAGTGGACACTATGGATTGGTGGTTACACTTGCAAACGGGCCACAAACCGATGGCCGTTAGCCATGTTTTTTAATATGTTGGATGTTGCAGGCTTGGCTGCATTTGTCATTCATGACAAATTGGGACATGTCAAGCGAAAAGATAGAAGGCGTGTCTTCCTTATGGAATTGGCAGAACAGCTGGTGATCCCTCATATGGAACAAAGGGCAATGAACCCAATTGTACGAGGCATGCAACACGCCAAACAGTCAATGGCGTTATTCGGTGTAGAGGTAAGCATTTGATTAATTCATTCACTGGATTCAAATTCTAAATCAAATTTTTAACTTTGTTCTTTTGCAGGTAGCTCCAGGCCCGCCGATAGATGACCAACCAGCACATGCCGCATCCTCTTCGAGTAGACCATCGTGCTCGCTTTGTTATAAGTTGGACAAAAAGCAGAGAAAAACACGGTTTCATTGCATGTATTGCAAAAAGCCTGTGTGCCAACAGCATTTACATGCCAGGTACTCGTGCATTGAATGCCGTGTATAATATTTAATAAAAAAGTTAATAAAATATAATTAATAAAATAGCGTTAATAACTACCTAAGTTATATAAAAATGTGTTTCTATTGTTCATTTTGTGTTTTCGTAGCATAAAACACACTCTTTTAGGACACCTGGCAACGTGTTTCCATACAAATCCCATGTAGGTCTACACAGACCTGGTTATACCGTTTAGCGCCAAAAAATCCCTATACCTCCGAGGGTTAAACGCTGTCTTGTCTGCAAAAAGTTTCTCCATTTTATTCATCTACTCGTATTTGCACATGAAAATAATAAGAGGCAACGGAGACCTTGTAACAAATTGACAAACTAAAGAAACTGCATCTGGCGTATGATAAACTATAATTCAAAATTAATACAAAAAGCTTTAAACATAAACGACAAAAAATTTGTCTATATGTGTTATAATATGTCTAAAGCTGTGAGCGATGTTTTCTGTGTCCGTTTTAAAATTCATTCTTTTCTCTTTTAGTGTATTTATGATGCGTAATATTTCTAATGTATATCTTTTATTGCATTGCTCTTCCATCTGTAGTATGTCAATGCGTTCGAAGTTTGGTGTGTGTCCGTTTTCTGCACAGTGGGTTGCAAGTGCTGTTTTTTCTGATGCCATTTTATTTCAACATTTAATGTCTGATCTGTAGAAATGATATGTAGAAATA
Source organism: Hydrotaea diabolus (assembly GCA_963513945.1). Taxonomy (NCBI): domain Eukaryota; kingdom Metazoa; phylum Arthropoda; class Insecta; order Diptera; family Muscidae; genus Hydrotaea; species Hydrotaea diabolus. Next base: position 15,564,039 of record OY740721.1, on the reverse strand, counting down.
AAAATCCATTCTGTCTATCTTCACATTATTTATGTCAGTTGAGTGTTAGTGCTCTTTAATGTGTTGCGACATAGCAGTGTTTTGTTTTCATTTTCGTGTCGGCGTCATGCTCGCTTATACGCACACTTAGCATTCGTTTTGTTGTGCCAACATAAACTTTGTTGCACTGCCCCTCTTCCTTTCCTTTGCATATTATTTCTTGTAATAGTGTTTCTCAATGTTTCATTAGATCTGTAGGCGACTGATGTGTTGTTGTCCCTTATTATTCCTTGTAATATGTTCCCAGTAAGTCTTGGTATGCATGGTACACTGTGAAAAATTTTCTGATCCATTGTTGAAGGTTGTGTTATTCTGTTATTTTTTTGTGTATTTTTTCATCAAGCTGTTTATTGTGCATTTTGTTTAATTATTTTATTGTGTTTTTGTTACTTTTTCAAGTTTTGGTAGTGAAATCTTTTGTCGCTTACATTTAAAACTTCATGTTTTTAGTTTGACGCTGCGTTAATTTTCATGTTTTGCTGTTAGGAAGAATGATCGTTTTTAGGTTAATTCATGGGATCGCATTGGTAAGTTTTCCGTGTGTATTTTAGGTAGTCCATAGAGTTTGTGCTTCTGTCGCGATGCATATAAGTTTCGTTTTCTTCCATTTGGTGATGTAATTACTCTTAAATAAGTCTGATACTATTCTGTTGTTTATTTTCTTGAGTTTTGCTGTTGGATCTATCCCGATTTTCTTAAACGCTGTCTTGTCTGCAAAAAGTTTCTCCATTTTATTCATCTACTCGTATTTGCACATGAAAATAATAAGAGGCAACGGAGACCTTGTAACAAATTGACAAACTAATGAAACTGCATCTGGGCGTATGATAAACTATAATTCAAAATTAATACAAAAAGCTTTAAACATAAACGACAAAAAATTTGAAAAAAGTTGCACATATACTCGTACTAATAATAAATTATTACACAATAAGCAGCTTAATGAAAAATACGCTAAAAATAACAGAATAACACAACCTATACCAATGGATCAGAAAATTTTTAATCAGAAAATTTTTAATAAATTTTTTAATACCATACTTACCATGGCTAAGGATAAGGGTCAATCAAACACTGAGAAACATTTTTTCAAGAAGAAGAACAACAACAGACAAACTAAGGGAAAACAACGTTGTGTACTTAATGACATGCAAGGGAAATGAAGGGGAGCAGTGCAACAACGTTTATGTTGGCACAACAATACAAATACTAAGTGTGCGAATAAGCGAGCACGAGGCCGGCATACGAAAATGAAAACAAAACACTGCTATGTCGCAACACATTAAAGAGCACTAACACTCAACTGACATAAATAATGTGAAGATAGACAGAGTGGACTTTTATTTCTACATATCATTTCTAAAAATACACTGCTTTGTCACAACACGTTTAAGAGAACGAATAGAGAGTGGATAGAAAAGTTTAAGAATTCAACAGAAAATATCGAAATCAATAAATTCCAATGACGACAAAGACAACACAAAGCTCCAATACTCCGCTGAAAACATGTAATAAATTAGTTTTATTTAATTCATGACGAAAGACTGACAAATCAGCCCAGTCAAAAATGTCACATTTAATTATTTTTTTTAGAGAAATTTGACTCCGAATTTGTGTAGCAATAAGAACTGTCTGCGAAAGTAATCTCTCACGAGGGACAGATGTGGCAACGATTTACAATTTGTTTCTCTATTTTTGTAATAAATGGGTACTCACTTTCCATTGTTCTTCATAAAAGTATTGGATTATTTTTGTTTCGCGACCAACAGGCTGTGCCCTCAGATAGTCCTTCAATTTTATCATTATGGCCTTTTTCGCGCCTAGTGCCTTCACTCTTGTTATACTGCTAAATATAATTTCTGGATTAGTATTACCTCGACATACAAAAAAATAAAACTAATGTACTAATATATCTCAATGGGCGAAAACAAATGAAAGCGCTTAATAGATTTAAGCAATACACATTGTTTTGATAGAATTACATATATTTAAAGTTAAAATAAAAAAATGGACTTGCCGATTAATCGACTTTTGTCGACTTATAAAACCCTACGGCGGACTGTCCCCTCACCGAACTTTTCAATTTCCTTACAACTTCATTAATAGTCGTCTGGTTAGAAATTAAGTTCCGTACCGCACCCTTGAGTTTTGTCTTCACAACATTGACCGCAATAGACTCGAGAGTTTCCTTTACAGCAACTAATGAGTCAAAGAAAGACGGAAAATTGTCTGAATTGTCGTCAAAAACAGAAACAATCTTTACGGCTAAACATAGATACTCTGTTGCGGACTGAGGAATGTTATCGACTTCTTCAGTGTTAGAGTAAGAGGATGGTATAATACATATGTACATATTTCCAAATTTTTAATTGTTGCCTTGTTGTTTGTATTTCCTTGTAGGTTGGTGCTGTTGCAGCTGGAATTTTTTTAACTGCCTTTCGGAAGTAGAAACCAATGATGGGTCGCGCAATTCGTGTACGTAAGGAGCTGGGTCCGTATTCAAGGTCATTGGTAAAGACCGCCAAGGAGCAGCCAAATTGAGGACTTTGGACTTCGCTAAACGCAATGGTTACATTCGCGGTGCTGTCATGGAAATCCTCGATCCTGACCGTGGTGCTCCCTTGGATTTTTTTTGCTGTTTTGAGTTTTTGCTCTTTTTGCGTTGAATAATACATATGTTTGTTAATTGTTGTTATCACTTTGAATAATTTAATTATGTTATTACTATCCGTTCGTTAGAGTTTTTTCTCACATTTATCAAATGTACAAGCAAATATAATAATTGTTGTTTAATTATAACAGAGTATGTTAGACGTGGTGTCTTTGAATTTATTTTCCTATATTCCCACACTTTAAAACATCTTCAACCAAAATGTGTGCATAGTTGTGTAGCATCATACACTTTACCACCAGGCAACGTACTAAGTTGCAACACTAAAACAAGACCAACCGATTTATAGACGATACACTGGGCACATTGTCACGAGAACAAATATTATCTGATAAAAGTCTATCTCGAATTTCCCATGCAAAAATCGTAGGGTTTTCCATTTTATATTTAGCTATGGCATCGACAACTGGGGGAGTCGCTACTTTAGGTTTGGATCCACCTATAATACCAGCTTTAAAACTACCCGTTTCGTAATATCTGAAAAAGAGATCAGAGAGAAACATAGTTTACCTCAGTGCAGTGTATCTTGTTGTTCTTATGTTAAAGTATGTTGTAGTATAAAAGTTTTTTAAGCGACTTGTAGCCAATTCGCTTGCAAACCCAGTAATTTCCATAAAAATATTAGTTGAGAAACCTAAAAGGAGAACAGATGATATATATTATTGTACTTAAAATATCTGGTGCTATGGTGTAGTTTTTTTTCTTATAAACCAGAGCTTATTAATGGAACTACTTCCTATGGGACCTATAAGGTTGTGCCTTAAATTGAAGTCTATATATAAGTAAACCAATCCGTTAGTTATGTCTCGAAATACTTATCTGCGACCCTATAATGTACGAAAAATGCTAAGACGGTCTAGCCATATCCATTCTCTGTTATATGTTTATACCGCCAGCACGAACCACAAGTACAATCCAATCCCGCGACTGCCGGTTCTATGTACCGGATTGACTCGAAACTCTTCGGCCAGGGGCAGTAACCTCAACTATAGATGTTTTAGTTCGTCCATTTTTTGTCGTGGGAGCAGAACTTCCCGGAATGTCTGCTACGAATTCTACTGGTCCGAGCCGGGATCGAACAAAACCCCTAACCTTGGTTCTGTTCAGGTCTGAACCACATCAGGGAATATAGCGAAGCAGACTTTGTTGCCTCATGCTGTATCAACGAAGTTAGCAGTGGGTCTCTGGATTTGGTGTTATCATCGCCGTCTACATTTTCGTCGTCGTCGTCACCATCCCCTGCAGTCGCCCTCGCAACAGCATCAAAATATACAGCATCTTACACCACTAATTGCTGTTGCCACTCCTGACAGTGAATCAATTTTGCAATTTAATTGCAATGGCCTACGCAACAAAATCAGTGAGGCAATAGAATTTATGAGTCGGAGAAACATTATGGTCGCTACGATCCAAGAAACATAGCTGAATGCCACCTGCAGCCTGCACAGTTGTGACGGATACAACGTTACGTAAGGATCGCACCAGAAGTGGAGGTGGGGGACTTGCTTTCCTGATGCACCATTCTGTGCAGTACGGACCTATTTCGCCTGAGCTTGACTCTAGAGACCCATACATGGAATGTATGGGGGTAGCAGTCAAGTGTGGAACTGCCGAAATAGAGCTGTACAACGTACACATCTCGCCGGTTGGTAGCTGTGGCCCGCGCTATCTGTCTGTCATTAGCAATTTCCTACAAGGCAATAACCGCTTGGTCCTAGGAGACTTTAGTGCTCACCACGAACTGTGGCATTTTCTCCTAGACAACGACCAGAGGGACATTACTTTGGCAGAGCAAATAGATAGCTCTACGTTCTGCACAGTGAATGAGGATGCCCCCACACGGATTATGGGCGATTGTCATTTCCCATGTCATCCGCAACGCAAAGTCATCAAAGGCGCTGGGTCCGGACGGAATCTCAATGCTAATGTTAAAGCACTTGGATACCCCGGGAGTAGAGTACACGACCAAAGTGCTCAATCTGTCGCTAGCCACTCACGTAGTTCCCGATGCCTGGAAAATGGGCAGAGTGGTCCCGCTACTGAATCCAGGCAAATACGAAAGTAAAGGAGATTCGTACAGGCCGATCTCTTTGCTTTCTCCAGTAGGAAAGACGCTTGAAGCACTACTCCTCCCCAGCCTGATCGAACACTTTCCTATTGCTGATCATCAGCATGGATTCTGGAAGCAGGACAGCACAACAACTGCTTTACACGCCATCACCACACGTATAAGTCGCGGCCTTAACCAGAACAAGCCTAACAACAGGACGGTCCTCTTGACCATACAAAAGCCTTTGACACGGTCAATTATGCCACTCTATTTGAGGACATTAAAGAAACGTCCCTTCCGCCCAGTTTGAAACGTTGGGTCGTAAATTATATGTGTGGGCACCAGTCGTATGTAGAATTTAGAGACAGAAAGTCGAAGCCTCGTAGAGTTAAACAAGGAGTTCCCCAGGGTGGAGTTATATCCCCGGCCCTGTTTAACCTCTACCTTCTTAAACTTCCTGCACCACCAGAGGGCGTTGCACAATTCTGGCGTCAGTACCTAAAGTGGATGACATTTTCGTGAAAATCAACTGTTACCTCACTGACTAAGCACGTTTTTTCACTGCGAGGAATATGAAAATATCCGCCTCCAAATCATCAGCCACACTGTTTACTGCATGGACCGCAGAGGTGCGGTTGTCACTTAATGTGAAAGTCGATGACGTCAACATCCCGACTACCAACTACCCCAAATTCTTTGGGGTCACTTTGGACAGCCTTTTTAGATCCTCTGCACATGCTACAGTTATCTGCGATAAACTCAAAAGTAGGAACAAGGTCCTTAAGTCACTTGGCGGCAGTACTTGGGGAGCCGACAAAGAAACCTTGTTGTCCTCTTACAAAGCGATAGGTCGGTCTGTAGCAAACTACGCAGCACCTGTATGGTCGGCGAACGTGAGTAAGACGCAGTGGAAGAAAATTCAGACTTGCCAGAATGCCGCCCTCAGAACATCAACAGGGTGTCTTCCTTTGTCCTTAAGGACCATCTACATGAGGAGACGAAGGTCCTTACCGTGCGCAGACACAATTTCCTGTTGTCTAAGCAATACCTGCAAGGTTGTTTTTGCAGCAGTCATCCTAACCACCATCTCTTGAACAGGATGCCTCCTCCCAGGCAGATAAGGTACGATCTTTATGATCTAGAGAGAGAGGTCCAGCGGTATAAGAGAGAACCTTTTGATCATCGAAACTATCAGGCTGGTCTGAACAATATTCACGCCGATGATGTCGCAGCAGCAGTATCCAGCTACCGTGTGAATGTAGTGCTAGGGGAGCATCCCCCAGAGATTTCACCTGAGGAGAAGGTACTAACTCGGCAGACGCGCTTGGTTCCGGCGCAGCTGAGATTTGGATGGTGCAGCCGCCTCAATTCTTACTGGGCACGAATTGATGCTAACGTTCCAGACATCTGTCCCGCCTGCCATCAGGGACCACATGATGTGCTGCACCTCTTCAATTGTCCGGCAAAGCCCACTCAGGTAACCCCAGGTCTCTGTGGACGCATACAGTTCTAATGGCGCGTTTCCTCCACCTGGATATCGAAGCAGATCCCCCATAGACGAACTAGACTTCAAAATAAATATATTGTTGTTACAACAACAACTAGTACAAAGCAGTGCAACAACTTAAAAGTACGCAAATAGTACTGTTTTATACCATTAAGCACATGTTTGTACTCTTTTTCCGTGTTAACTCCTAAGATGATATAAATGGTTGCTGATTAAACCCGCTAACCAAAATTTAAATTTATTACGTTTTTTTCTATTTAATGATTCTGGTTGATTTTTGTTTTTTATTTTGCATATTGATTTTAACGTTTAACACAATTGGATCACTAAGACACTGAAACAAGGATTTGGATTGTCCGTCGTTATTACGCAGTGGTGGTAGTTTCGGTTCAAAGAGACTACAGGCACAAGATTGGCGGTAATCGTCCGATCAGATGGACCATAGTGAGACTTGTTAACAATTTTGCCGAGCAAAGGACAGTCAACAGAAGACCTTACCGTAGAAACCCTTAAGTTTGGACGGAAGAAACTATCGCTATAGCTACTGCCGTACAAAACAATCCAAGAGTTTCGACAAGAAGCTTATCTGCTCAAATGAGTATAAGCAGAAAGTCATTGCTGTCAATTATACACATAGATATGGACTTATTTGCATATAAAATTCAAATGGCATACAAACTGAACGTAGCAGACTTCCCGATTCGCTTGTAATTTTCCCAGAATATGCTTCAAATAGTGAAAGAAGACGGAAATATTTTGAACTGTATTTTCAAGTCTGACAAGGCCAATTTCGATTTAAAAGGCAACATAAACAAAAAAAATTGTCGAATATGGAGTGCTTCCACCCCAGAGATACCCCATGAGACGGAAGTGCATCCAGTTCGTGTCGCAGTATAATGTACACTTTCATCGCGCTGCATTGTCGGGCTCTACTTCTTCGAAAAAAGAATGGTCACACCGTTACGATTACTGGAGACCGTTACTTGAGCATGTTGAGAGAGTTTTTGTATTCCTAATTACGCCGAAAGAAAAATTTTTCAACTTTGTTTTGTTTCAGCAAGATGCTGCTACTCCTGACATAGCCCGTTCTGTTATGACTGAATTGCGACGAAAATTTCCCAATAAGCTGATATCCAGAAACTCCACATTCTGTTTGCCCTTACATCAACTGACTTTTTCTTGTGGGGTTACTGCAAACAGGAAGTCTAAAACCAACAAATTTGGATGAACTAAAGCAATTCGTTCGAGAAACTATTTCGGATATTCCTGTCTCAACTCTGCAAGCAGTAATGAACATATTTTTTCATGAACGAGAAAGAGCATTAAAATTCCATTATTTTTAAAACAAATTAAGCTATATTTAATAAATTTGAATGAGCTTTAACATGAGTAAAAGAAAAATTAGTTCCATATACTGAAAAAAAGTTATTTGAGTTTTTTAATGTAGCAACCACCCCGTAGCTCACACATACATGTTTATCCGATTTTTCTGTTCTTTAGATCTTGGAGCCACATTCTACTTCCAACTCTTATGAAAATAAGCTTGAAAACGTTTTTTGGGCCAAGGACAGACGCTGAAAAACTGAAACTGAAAAATATGATAAGATTAAAATATATTTACCAGACACATATATATACTGATTTTATGCCTTTAGCTGGAGAAGCTACATATAACATCCAACCTTGATGAAAATTTGGCACACCTTAGTTTTCTGAACGAACAAAGGACGTTAATAAAATAGAAATAAATCGGTGCAGCTTTACTTGTAATTTTAACATATATGTTCATCCGATTTTTTTGTTCCTAACTGTGGAAGCCACATCTTACATCCATCCTTGGTGGAATCTAGCACCGTTAAGGTTTTCGCTATCGAGACTGAAGAAAATTGATTTGGACTTAGATATAGCTCACACACATAATGCTCATCTTGGTTTATCTTTTTAGTTAAATGAGCCACATATTGCATCCAATCTTGAAGCAATTTAGCACAAATCTGTTTTTTTGATCAAATAATGACGTTATGAAAACTGAAGGAAAACTGTTGAGATTCGGACATAGCTCTCAACAGAGCACAGCAACGTGAGAACAGACGGACGAGGCTAGATCATCTTACAATTTTCCGAATATATATATGTGACGCGCAAAATAGAAAGGGACCTAAGGCTAAAAACCAGTTTTGTTCAGGAGAGCCATTTTAAAGATTAGGTATCTTTCTATTTGCGCTTAGAATCGTCGACTTCGCTTTCATAAAACGCGCATATCTCTGAGAGGGAACACTTTTGGGGCATTTAATCGGTCTCATTTGATGCTCAGATGTTGTCCACATGAAAAAATCCACATTCCTTTCTCTATGCGCTTTCACATATGGTGTTTCCGACCAGTACTTAGATGTGTTGTGACGGAGAGTTTCCGAATATATATATGGTGTTGCCGATAAGTATTTAGATGTGTTGTGACGGTGAGTATAAAAACACTTAAGATGCTGGTTATTTTTTTTTTTAGCTACTCTCGGGGTGCACTGCGTTGGTGAGTGGAAAGGAAGGGGGAAAGAGGGAGTAGTGTTTATTGACATTTGACTTCAATTTCTGGATGTCGTAATTGGTGGAAAATACATTCGCCGATTCCACATAGGACAGTACGGGCGAAACCCGAATTTAGTGTAGTGTATAGTGCGGTCAACCGGCCAATCTATTAAAAATGGGTGTGAGTTCCTGGAAAGTCGTGTATCTCTGCCGAACATTACCTATCAGATATAAGACGACGAATGTCTGAAGCACACACACCATGAATGTAACGATAGAACACAACCCACATTCAGACAATGCTCCAGGGAGACAATAGAGTTGGATACCCTTCTTTTACTTATCAACACCATCACCCTCCTTTGGACATGATCAAGTAGATCCAAGGTGGATTTTGGAGCACATGTCCATATATGGTAGTTGTATTCCATCTTCCTCCTGATGTAAGTTGTATAGATGTTGAAAAGATCACAAGGAGTGAAATATTTTTGCACGGTTTTAAAAAGCCTATGCACTTGAGTGCTTCTTTCGACTACATTCCTCGCCCAACGAGCGTCACATTGTATTTTCATGCCCAGAATATCAAGAGTATCCGATTGTTCGATATCCATACAATCGATAGATAATGACGATACTGATGGGCCAATGAATCGTTTCTGAGACAACAAGAAGCACTGTGTTTTACGCGTATTAAAATCTACTCTATTCACTTGACCCCATTCGGAAATGGCCAGTAAATCCCGGCCAAGTGTCTCATACATAATTCGCTTGTATTCAATATTTTGAATAATATATTCGGCCTACGGTCCAGTGAATATGAATGACACAGGTTGTTGTCATCCGCGAAAGAGTAGATTGGATTTACGGTCTGACCAAAAAGATCGTCAATAAAAATAAAAAACAAAGAGGGAGAAAGTACAGAGCCCTGTGGTACACCTGCGGTCTGAAGGTTGTATGAGAGAACCCATCTATAACAAATCTTGTAGCGCGTCGAAAAAAAGTATTACCGACACCATAAATAAAAAAATAAATAAATTAGTACTTTTGACGAAGAATCAGTACTGCATGCTTTGAACTGTTCCATGAGATAACAAGTGGGCAGGGTACAAAGATGACGGTACATGCTGCCACTTACCGTTCGATGTTCGTATTTTTGTGACCCTATTGGCCACAAAGGAAGTGTATCTTGAAGGATCTCCTGCAATCCATGCGAGTGGTACCGTCGAATTCGACCAGCAATTGATTTCAGATAGTGTTGGTGATAATGTAAGAATTACGGTATTCAAGAGTTTTGACAGGAGAAAGACAGCGCTCAGTTCGAGGCGAGTTTTGCTGATCTGTCTTACGGTATTACCATCGATTTGGAGCACAATAACATGGATTACTGGCCTTCTTCAGAATATTTCAAAGCATAAATAAAGTCGCCGTTAGACTCTGTTCTATCGTCTATATAGTCATGCATTTTATTTGAAAAGTTAAAAACGATAAACCTGTGGATTTTTATGGAGCTGATTCTTTCACGTTATTGTTTGATATGCTCCCATTGTGTGAAGATATCTTGGGATACACTTTCGGCCCAGTCTGGTTTCTGAAACCATAGACTCTGTATTAATATATTGCATTTAACAGAAATTGGATTAATCAAACCCAAGGGATCGAAAAGGGAGGGCATGTGCGAAAGTTTCCCAATTTTAATAGTTTTCTTGAAACTTGACTGTTTGTGATAGTCGAAACAATATACGTCTTGTGATGGCGACCACCACAATAACAACGAGTGTTGCATGAGACATCAAACACAACAAGTAAACTGTCCGGCTATAAAACGTAGTGAAGAGGGATGAAATTGCGCCGATCGACATCATTTGTTTGTATTGAGTCCATGTATTTTAGGGAAATATATTCATCCTTAAATGCGGTGTACTCAGACTCCAAGATCTGGATGGTGCAGCCGCCTCAATTCTGACTGGGCACGAATTGATGCTAACGTTCCAGACATCTGTCCCGCCTGCCATCAGGGACCACATGATGTGCTGCACCTCTTCAATTGTCCGGCAAAGCCCACTCAGGTAACCCCAGGTCTCTGTGGACGCATACAGTTCTAATAGCGCGTTTCTTCCACCTGGACATCGAAGCAGATCCCCCATAGACGAACTAGACTTCAAAATAAATATATTGTTGTTACAACAACAACAAAAAGTACAAAGCAGTGCAACAACTTAAAAGTACGCAAATAGTACTGTTTTATATCATTAAGCACATGTTTGTACTCTTTTTCCGTGTTAATTCCTAAGATGATATAAATGGTTGCTGATTAAACCCGCTAACCAAAATTTAAATTTAATACGTTTTTTTTCTATTTAATGAATCTGGTTGATTTTTGTTTTTTATTTTGCATATTGATTTTAACGTTTAACACAATTGGATCACTAAGACACTGAAACAAGGATTTGGATTGTCCGTCGTTATTACGCAGTGGTGGTAGTTTCGGTTCAAAGAGACTACAGGCACAAGATTGGCGGTAATCGTCCGATCAGATGGACCATAGTGAGACTTGTTAACAATTTTGCCGAGCAAAGGACAGTCAACAGAAGACCTTACCGTAGAAACCCTTAAGTTTGGACGGGAGAAACTATCGCTATAGCTACTGCCGTACAAAACAATCCAAGAGTTTCGACAAGAAGCTTATCTGCTAAAATGAGTATAAGCAGAAAGTCATTGCTGTCAATTATACACATAGATATGGACTTATTTGCATATAAAATTCAAATGGCATACAAACTGAACGTAGCAGACTTCCCGATTCGCTTGTAATTTTCCCAGAATATGCTTCAAATAGTGAAAGAAGACGGAAATATTTTGAACTGTATTTTCAAGTCTGACAAGGCCAATTTCGATTTAAAAGGCAACATAAACAAAAAAAATTGTCGAATATGGAGTGCTTCCACCCCAGAGATACCCCATGAGACGGAAGTGCATCCAGTTCGTGTCGCAGTATAATGTACACTTTCATCGCGCTGCATTGTCGGGCTCTACTTCTTCGAAAAAAGAATGGTCACACCGTTACGATTACTGGAGACCGTTACTTGAGCATGTTGAGAGAGTTTTTGTATTCCTAATTACGCCGAAAGAAAAATTTTTCAACTTTGTTTTGTTTCAGCAAGATGCTGCTACTCCTGACATAGCCCGTTCTGTTATGACTGAATTGCGACGAAAATTTCCCAATAAGCTGATATCCAGAAACTCCACATTCCGTTTGCCCTTACATCAACTGACTTTTTCTTGTGGGGTTACTGCAAACAGGAAGTCTAAAACCAACAAATTTGGATGAACTAAAGCAATTCGTTCGAGAAACTATTTCGGATATTCCTGTCTCAACTCTGCAAGCAGTAATGAACATATTTTTTCATGAACGAGAAAGAGCATTAAAATTCCATTATTTTTAAAACAAATTAAGCTATATTTAATAAATTTGAATGAGCTTTAACATGAGTAAAAGAAAAATTAGTTCCATATACTGAAAAAAAGTTATTTGAGTTTTTTAATGTAGCAACCACCCCGTAGCTCACACATACATGTTTATCCGATTTTTCTGTTCTTTAGATCTTGGAGCCACATTCTACTTCCAACTCTTATGAAAATAAGCTTGAAAACGTTTTTTGGGCCAAGGACAGACGCTGAAAAACTGAAACTGAAAAATATGATAAGATTAAAATATATTTACCAGACACATATATATACTGATTTTATGCCTTTAGCTGGAGAAGCTACATATAACATCCAACCTTGATGAAAATTTGGCACACCTTAGTTTTCTGAACGAACAAAGGACGTTAATAAAATAGAAATAAATCGGTGCAGCTTTACTTGTAATTTTAACATATATGTTCATCCGATTTTTTTGTTCCTAACTGTGGAAGCCACATCTTACATCCATCCTTGGTGGAATCTAGCACCGTTAAGGTTTTCGCTATCGAGACTGAAGAAAATTGATTTGGACTTAGATATAGCTCACACACATAATGCTCATCTTGGTTTATCTTTTTAGTTAAATGAGCCACATATTGCATCCAATCTTGAAGCAATTTAGCACAAATCTGTTTTTTTGATCAAATAATGACGTTATGAAAACTGAAGGAAAACTGTTGAGATTCGGACATAGCTCTCAACAGAGCACAGCAACGTGAGAACAGACGGACGAGGCTAGATCATCTTACAATTTTCCGAATATATATATGTGACGCGCAAAATAGAAAGGGACCTAAGGCTAAAAACCAGTTTTGTTCAGGAGAGCCATTTTAAAGATTAGGTCCCTTTCTATTTGCGCTTAGAATCGTCGACTTCGCTTTCATAAAACGCGCATATCTCTGAGAGGGAACACTTTTGGGGCATTTAATCGGTCTCATTCGATGCTCAGATGTTGTCCACATGAAAAAATCCACATTCCTTTCTCTATGCGCTGTCACATATGGTGTTTCCGACCAGTACTTAGATGTGTTGTGACGGAGAGTTTCCGAATATATATATGGTGTTGCCGATAAGTATTTAGATGTGTTGTGACGGTGAGTATAAAAACACTTAAGATGCTGGTTATTTTTTTTTAGCTACTCTCGGGGTGCACTGCGTTGGTGAGTGGAAAGGAAGGGGGAAAGAGGGAGTAGTGTTTATTGACATTTGACTTCAATTTCTGGATGTCGTAATTGGTGGAAAATACATTCGCCGATTCCACATAGGACAGTACGGGCGAAACCCGAATTTTGTGTAGTATATAGTGCGGTCAACCGGCCAATCTATTAAAAATGGGTGTGAGTTCCTGGAAAGTCGTGTATCTCTGCCGAACATTACCTGTCAGATATAAGACGACGAATGTCTGAAGCACACACACCATGAATGTAACGATAGAACACAACCCACATTCAGACGATGCTCCAGGGAGACAATAGAGTTGGATACCCTTCTTTTACTTATCAACACCATCACCCTCCTTTGGACACGATCAAGTAGATCCAAGGTGGATTTTGGAGCACATGTCCATATATGGAAGTTGTATTCCATCATCCTCCTGATGTAAGTTGTATAGATGTTGAAAAGATCACAAGGAGTGAAATATTTTTGCACGGTTTTAAAAAGCCTATGCACTTGAGTGCTTCTTTCGACACTTTGACTACATTCCTCGCCCAACGAGCGTCACATTGTATTTTCATGCCCAGAATATCAAGAGTATCCGATTGTTCGATATCCATACAATCGATAGATAATGACGATACTGATGGGTCAATGAATCGTTTCTGAGACAACAAGAAGCACTGTGTTTTACGCGCATTAAAATCTACTCTATTCACTTGACCCCATTCGGAAATGGCCAGTAAATCCCGGCCAAGTGTCTCATACATAATTCGCTTGTATTCAATATATTGAATAATATATTCGGCCTACGGTCGAGTGAATATGAATGAAACAGGTTGTTGTCATCCGCGAAAGAGTAGATTGGATTTACGGTCTGACCAAAAAGATCGTCAATAAAAATAAAAAAACAAAGAGGGAGAAAGTACAGAGCCCTGTGGTACACCTGCGGTCTGAAGGTTGTATGAGAGAACCCATCTATAACAAATCTTGTAGCGCGATCTCTAAGAAAGCTCGATATAAATCGAAAAAAAGTATTACCTACGCCATAAATAAAAAAATAAATAAATTAGTACTTTTGACGAAGAATCAGTACTGCATGCTTTGAACTGTTCCATGAGATAACTAGTGGGCAGGGTACAAAGATGACGGTACATGCTGCCACTTACCGTTCGATGTTCGGTACCGTCGAATTCGACCAGCAATTGATTTCAGATAGTGTTGGTGATAATGTAAGAATTACGGTATTCAAGAGTTTTGACAGGAGAAAGACAGCGCTCAGTTCGAGGCGAGTTTTGCTGATCTGTCTTACGGTATTACCATCGATTTGGAGCACAATAACATGGATTACTGGCCTTCTTCAGAATATTTCAAAGCATAAATAAAGTCGCCGTTAGACTCTGTTCTATCGTCTATATAGTCATGCATTTTATTTGAAAAGTTAAAAACGATAAACCTGTGGATTTTTATGGAGCTGATTCTTTCACGTTATTGTTTGATATGCTCCCATTGTGTGAAGATATCTTGGGATACACTTTCGGCCCAGTCTGGTTTCTGAAACCATAGACTCTGTATTAATATATTGCATTTAACAGAAATTGGATTAATCAAACCCAAGGGATCGAAAAGGGAGGGCATGTGCGAAAGTTTCCCCCTTTTAATAGTTTTCTTGAAACTTGACTGTTTGTGATAGTCGAAACAATATACGTCTTGTGATGGCGACCACCACAATAACAACGAGTGTTGCATGAGGCATCAAACACAACAAGTAAACTGTCCGGCTATAAAACGTAGTGAAGAGAGATGAAATTGCGCCGATCGACATCATTTGTTTGTATTGAGTCCATGTGTTTTAGGGACATATATTCATCCATAAATGCGGTGTACTCAGACTATAATATTTTGTCGCTAGCTATTTTTTCTCAAGAAAGGAAAATGGTTTTCGAGCAATGTCAAACTATTTTCCCAATTTTGTTGGATTTTGGATATCTTTTTGTTGTTTAACTGAAAACTTTTTTTGCAACATTCCTTTTTAGAAGACATTTTGCTAGAAGGTTGAGCATAGTGTTCCAAATTCCAAAAATTTTGTAACATTGTTTCCAAAGATGAATCTGTCGATATGGGATGGAAGGCTGTAGTGTGCGATATGTGATGATAGTGGAGTATAAGCATTTGGCTATGGCGGTGACTCTGATGAACTTACAAATCCAGCTACGATCCATCATACGAGTAGTTTGGGTTTTTGTAAAAGTTGATTTGGCTGACAAGAAGAAAGCTGTAACAAATGCTTATTCTGTTAAAAATTCATTTTGAAAAGTAGGCCCGTTAAGTTAACTTCCAACTGAAGTGTTGCATGAGGCATTAAATACAACAAGTAAACGAGTTGTTGAACTGCCCGTTTGGTTGTATTGAGTCCATGTATTTTAGGGAAATATATTCATCCTTAAATGCGGTGTACTCAGACTCCAAGTTCTGGATGGTGCAGCCGCCTCAATTCTTACTGGGCACGAATTGATGCTAACGTTCCAGACAGCGACCACATGATGTGCTGCACCTCTTCAATTGTCCGGCAAAGCCCACTCAGGTAACCCCAGGTCTCTGTGGACGCATACAGTTCTAATAGCGCGTTTCCTCCACCAGGATATCGAAGCAGATCCCCCATAGACGAACTAGACTTCAAAATAAATATATTGTTGTTACAACAACAACAAAAAGTACAAAGCAGTGCAACAACTTAAAAGTACGCAAATAGTACTGTTTTATACCATTAAGCACATGTTTGTACTCTTTTACCGTGTTAATTCCTAAGATGATACAAATGGTTGCTGATTAAACCCGCTACCCAAAATTTAAATTTAATACGTTTTTTTTCTATTTAATGAATCTGGTTGATTTTTGTTTTTTATTTTGCATATTGATTTTAACGTTTAACACAATTGGATCACTAAGACACTGAAACAAGGATTTGGATTGTCCGTCGCTATTACGCAGTGGTAGTAGTTTCGGTTCAAAGAGACTACAGGCACAAGATTGGCGGTAATCGTCCGATCAGATGGACCATAATGAGACTTGTTAACAATTTTGCCGAGCAAGGGACAGTCAACAGAAGACCTTACCGTAGAAAACCTTAAGTTCGGACGGGAGAAACTATCGCTATAGCTACTGCCGTACAAAACAATCCAAGAGTTTCGACAAGAAGCTTATCTGCTCAAATGAGTATAAGCAGAAAGTCATTGCTGTCAATTATACACAAAGATATGGACTTATTTGCATATAAAATTCAAATGGCATACAAACTGAACGTAGCAGACTTCCCGATTTGCTTGTAATTTTCCCAGAATATGCTTCAAATAGTGAAAGAAGACGGAAATATTTTGAACTGTATTTTCAAGTCTGACAAGGCCAATTTCGATTTAAAAGGCAACATAAACAAAAAAATTGTCGAATATGGAGTGCTTCCACCCCAGAGATACCCCATGAGACGGAAGTGCATCCAGTTTGTGTCACAGTATAATGTACACGTTCATCGCGCTGCATTGTCGGGCTCTACTTCTTCGAAAAAAGAATGCTCACACCGTTACGATTACTGGAGACCGTTACTTGAGCATGTTGGGAGAGTTTTTGTATTCCTAATTACGCCGAAAGAAAATTTTTTCAACTTTGTTTTGTTTCAGCAAGATGCTGCTACTCCCGACATAGCCCGTTCTGTTATGACTGAATTGCGACGAAAATTTCCCAATAAGCTGATATCCAGAAACTCCACATTCCGTTTGCCCTTACATCAACTGACTTTTTCTTGTGGGGTTACTGCAAACAGGAAGTTTAAAACCAACTAATTTGGATGAACTAAAGCAATTCGTTCGAGAAACTATTTCGGCTATTCCTGTCTCAACTCTGCAAGCAGTAATGAACATACTTTTTCATGAACGAGAAAGAGCACTAAAATTCCATTAGTTTTAAAACAAATTAAGCTATATTTAATAAATTTGAATGAGCTTTAACATGAGTAAAAGAAAAATTAGTTCCATATACTGAAAAAAAGTTATTTGAGTTTTTTAATGTAGCAACCACCCCGTAGCTCACACATACATGTTTATCCGATTTTTCTGTTCTTTAGATCTTGGAGCCACATTCTACTTCCAACTCTTATGAAAATAAGCTTGAAAACGTTTTTTGGGCCAAGGACAGACGCTGAAAAACTGAAACTGAAAAATATGATAAGATTAAAATATATTTACCAGACACATATATATACTGATTTTATGCCTTTAGCTGGAGAAGCTACATATAACATCCAACCTTGATGAAAATTTGGCACACCTTAGTTTTCTGAACGAACAAAGGACGTTAATAAAATAGAAATAAATCGGTGCAGCTTTACTTGTAATTTTAACATATATGTTCATCCGATTTTTTTGTTCCTAACTCTGGAAGCCACATCTTACATCCATCCTTGGTGGAATCTAGCACCGTTAAGGTTTTCGCTATCGAGACTGAAGAAAATTGATTTGGACTTAGATATAGCTCACACACATAATGCTCATCTTGGTTTATCTTTTTAGTTAAATGAGCCACATATTGCATCCAATCTTGAAGCAATTTAGCACAAATCTGTTTTTTTGATCAAATAATGACGTTATGGAAACTGAAGGAAAACTGTTGAGATTCGGACATAGCTCTCAACAGAGCACAGCAACGTCAGAACAGACGGACGAGGCTAGATCATCTTAAAATTTTCCGAATAAACATATGTGACGCGCAAAATAGAAAGGGACCTAAGGCTAAAAACCAGTTTTGTTCAGAAGAGCCATTTTAAAGATTAGGTCCCTTTTTATTTGCGCTTAGAATCGTCGACTTCACTTTCATAAAACGCGCATATCTCTGGGAGGGAACACTTTTGGGGCATTTGATCGGTCTCATTCGATGCTGAGATGTTGTCCATATAAGATTAGGTCCCTTTCTATTTGCGCTTAGAATCGTGACTTCACTTTCATAAAACGCGCATATCTCTGGGAGGGAACACTTTTGGGGCATTTGATCGGTCTCATTCGATGCTCAGATGTTGTCCACATGAAAAAAATCCACATCCCTTTCTCTATGCGCTGTCTCATATGGTGTTTCCGATCAGTATTTAGATGTGTTGTGACGGAGAGTTTCCGAATATGTATATATGGTGTTTCCGACCAGTATTTAGATGTGTTGGGACGGTGAGTATAAAAACACTTAAGATGCTGGTTTTTTTTAACTACTCTCGGGGTGCACTACGTTGATGAGTGGAAAGGAAGGGGTAAAGAGGGAGTAGTGTTTATTGACATTTGACTTCAATTTCTGGATGTCGTAATTGGTGGGAAATACATTTGCCGGAAGTCGATTCCACATAGGACAGTACGGGCGAAACCCGAATTTAGTGTAGTGTATAGTGCGGTCAACCGGCCATTCGATTAAAAATGGGTGTGAATTCCTGGAAAGTCGTGTATCTCTGCCGAACATCTTCCTGTCAGGAGTAAGACGACGAATGTCTGAACCACACACACCATGAATGTAACGATAGAGCACAACCCACATTCAGACGATGCTCCAGGGAGACAATGGTGTTGATAGGTGAAAACCTATCAACACCTGTCCATATATGGTAGTTGTATTCCATCTTCCTCCTGATGTAAGTTGTATAGATGTTAAAAAGATCACAAGGAGTGAAACATCTTTGCACGGCTTTAAAAAGCCTATGCACTTGAGTGCTTCTTTCGACACTTTGACTACATGCCTCGCCCAACGAGCGTCACATTGTATTTTCATACCCAGAATATCAAGAGTATCCGATTGTTCGATATCCATACAATCGATAGATAATGACGATACAGATGGGCCAATGAATCGTTTCTGAGACAACAAGAAGTACATTGCTTTACACGCATTAAAATCTACACTATTCACTTGACCCCATTCGGAAATGGCCAGTAAATCCCGGCCAAGTGTCTCATACATAATTCGCCTGTATTCATTATATTGAATAATATATTCGGCCTGCGGTCGAGTGAATATGAATGACACAGGTTGCTGTCATCCGCGAAAGAGTAGATTGGATTTACGGTCTGACCAAAAAGATCGTCAATAGAAATAAGAAACAAAGAGGGAGAATGTACAGTACACCTGCGGTCTAAAGGTTGGATGAGAGAGAACCCATATATAACCACTCTTGTAGCGCGATCTCTAAGAAAGCTCGATATAAATCGAGAAAAAGTACTACCGACACCATAAATAAAAAAATAAATAAATTAGTACTTTTGACGAAGAATCAGTACTGCATGCTTTGAACTGTTCCATGAGATAAAAAGTGGGCAGGGTACAAAGATGACGGTACATGCTGCCACTTACCGTTCGATGTTCGTATTTTTGTGACCCTATTGGCCACAAAGGAAGTGTATCTTGAAGGATCTCCTGCAATCCATGCGAGTGGTTCCGTCGAATTCGACCAGCAATTGATTTCAGATAGTGTTAGTGATAATGTAAGAAATACGGTATTCAGGAGTTTTGACAGAAGAAAGACAGCGCACAGTTCGAGGCGAGTTTTGCTGATCTGTCTTACGGTATTACCATCGATTTGGAGCACAATAACATGGAATACTGGCCTTCTTCAGAATATTTCAAAGCATAAATAAAGTCGCCGTTAGACTCTGTTCTATCGTCTATATAGTCATGCATTTTATTTGAAAAGTTAGAAACGATAAACCTGTGGATTTTTATGGAGCTGATTCTTTCAAGTTGTTGTTTGATATGCTCCCATGGTTTCAGAAACCATAGACACTATATTAATATATTGCATTTAACAGCAATTGGATTTATCAAACCCAAGGGATCGAAAAGGGAGGGCATGTGCGAAAGTTTCCCCCTTTTAATAGTTTTATTGAAACTTGACTGTTTGTGATAGTCGAAACAATATACGTCTTGTGATGGCGAACACCACAATAACAACGTTTTGATGTATTGCAGGTTAAAGGCATGTGTAGATTCTTTCCTATCTTTATTTGGAATGTCTTCGTTGACT
This sequence comes from Hydrotaea diabolus, assembly GCA_963513945.1. Lineage (NCBI taxonomy): Eukaryota > Metazoa > Arthropoda > Insecta > Diptera > Muscidae > Hydrotaea > Hydrotaea diabolus. The sequence continues at coordinate 15,543,584 of OY740721.1, read as the reverse complement.
GAGGTACAATTTGATTAAAATGTGGGTAAAGAAAATCCCCCAGATTGGAAAAGTCCGTTTACTTCATGTTACATCCCGTGGAGCTCTGCAATAGTCTCTGCGCCAATTGTCGTGTAGTCAACGTAAAAATCATTTTCTACTACTAAAAACTTTGTATCTGCGGCAAGCTGGATATGCGCATTTTGTTGGTAGATAAGGGCACTACAAGTGCCGTAAGTAATTGTTTGTTTTTCATACATAGTAATAGAATTGCTGTTCTTATTTCTTCAAACTTATATTGCCATAGTGCATCATATTCACTATCACTTATCGATACATCTTAGTTATGCCGGCCACCAATAAGTACTTGTGAAATGTAAATCGGCTAAGTATGTTCAAACTTCTTTTTGAATCGTAGGCCTGACATACTTATATAATATATCGTTAAGTTAACTTCCAATTTTAGTGGCATCAAACACAACGAGTTATTGAACTGTCCGTTTAAAACCTACTGAAGAGGGATGAAATTGCGCCGACATCATTTGTTTGTATTGAGTCCATGTGTTTTAGGGACATATATTCATCCATAAATGCGGTGTACTCAGACTATAATATTTTATCGCTAGCTATTTTTTCTCAAGAAAGGAAAATGTTTTTCGGGCAATGTCAAACTATTTCGAACAATGTATTTGTTGGATTTTTTATATCTTTTTGTTGTTTGACTGAAAAGTTTTTTCGCAACATTCCTTTTTAGAAGACATTTTGCTAGAAGGTTGTGCATATTGTTCCAAATTCCAAAAATTTTGTAACATTGTTTCCAAAGATGAATGTGTCGATATGGGATGGAAGGCTGTAGATTGCGATATGTGATGATAGTGGAGTATAAGCATTTGGCTATGGCGGTGACTCTGATGAATTTACAAATCCAGCTACGATCCATCATACGAGTAGTTTGGGTTTTTGTAAAAGTTGATTTGGATGACAAGAAGAAAGCTGTAACCAATGCTTATTCTGTTAAAAAATTCATTTTGAAAAGTAGGCCCGACACTAATATACCGTTAAGTTAACTTCCAACTGTAGTGTTGTATGACGCATCAAATACAACAAGTAAACTAGTTGTTGAACTGTCTGGCTTTAAAACGATGAAGATGAACGAAGTTGCGCCGATCGACAACATTTCGTTGTATTGAGTCCATGTATTTTAGGAAATATATACATCCATAAATGCGGGAATTATATTCTAACAATCTTGAATCATTTTCCCAATTTCGAAGGATTTTCTTTAAAAGACAATCGAACAATGTATTTGTTGAATTTTGGACATCTTTTTGTTGTTTGTGTTATCGCGACTTCCAAAATCGCCCTGAGTTTATTTTTCGATCTGGCATCATCTTTATTTATTGTGAAAACGTTGTTTTCCTGATTGTCAATTAGACAATAAATTTATAAAAATATTTAACGAAAATATTGAACTGTAAAGTAGCGTCCCTTAGCATCCGCCATTTTACCCTGTATTCCATAATTACAAGTTTTCTTATCATACGCGGTGCTGGGGAAATTATTAATTTAATTTGTTAAAAAGATCCTAGTGGTTTCCATACCATATAAGTAAATTTTTGATTCAATAAACTAATTAGTTGTATGAACGGATTGTACTTTATTAAAAATCCCCCTGGAAGTCACTAACGCAGCCTTTTTTGACCTTTCAATATTTTAAAATTATTTTTGCGACCTACATCGTTTCCTCCTGATCACCGACAACGTTAAAAACAACCTTGCCAATCTCGCAGTAAGTAGCAAATAGAATTACTAATTACGAGTACAGAGGGTCAAAAACAACATGAAACAAATGATGACAATTGTTCACTATGTCCCAATCCCTCTAACAAAGAAATGTCAATTTGCAGCGAATGTCACAGAAAATTCCACTCAACTTGTGCAAATGTCACTAATTATATAGGGTGATTTATCTAGAGGTATTTTTTCAGAACAAAAAAAAATATACAAATTCAAATCAAGTGTGGAATCTTTATTGGTAACTCGAAAGAACATTTAATGGCATTTATTTTTTGAATATAATTTCCTTCAAATGTTGGCAACTGTATTATGGAAATGAGCGTTTAGTAAGAAACGGGAAGATACGCTGTTTTCGACCAAAATTTGGTTCAGTGATGAGGCCCATTTCTGGCTCAACGGCAAAGTCGATAAACAAAATTGCCGCATTTAGGCTGAAGAGCAAGAAGAAGAGGTTCAAGAGGTGTCATTATACACGGTTTAGTGCGGTTTATAAGCTGGTGGAATCATCAGTGCTTATTTCTTCAAAATTGATGATGGTCCGAACGTAACCGTAAATGGTGCTCGCGTACACGCCTTGATATCGATCTTAATAAAATTGAAGCCCGTAGTCTTGACGACACTTGGTTTAAACATGACTGTGCTACTGACCATACAGCTGCTCAAACAATGGATCTATTGAGAGGTAATTTCGAAAAGCTTATTTCACGTTTTGGACAGGTGAGTTGGCCGCCTAGATCGTTTGATATCAAAACTTTTGACCTTTTTTTGGGGTTACGTGAAGTACAAAGTCTATGCTAACAAATCAGCTACGATTCAAGTTTTGGAAGCCAACATTACGCGTGTCATCCACTCTTGATTTGAATTTTTATATTTTTTTGTTCTGAAAAAATACCTCTAGACGGATCATCCTATATATCCTACAAGTGCTCACAATGCTCTGCGTTAACGCCAAACACGCCTGCTTAAAACGCAACAAGTAGACGCTCTTATTATTCCAACATTTTTCAGTCACGAGAAGTTCAATTAAAACTTCTACGGCTTGAAACAGAAAGAGCTTTAAAGAATAAACTGAAGCCCTTAACGTCTAGCAATGAAATGGCGGATAAAATTACTTACATATTTGAATATGCCGCCTCGCCTGCATCGCTCAAATAAAATTAACTATAATCACTCAACCATTGTTTGCAGTGATTCAAATGAATTGTTATGATATACCAACAGTATCTACTGCTACCATCAGTCGGTAATAATGTCTACATCACCTAATTGCACTACAGCTATCTTCACCTGTGGTCGCGTCCCATAACGAATACAGCAGTCATGACCTGCACTCGCTACTCACACACCTGTTGTAATATTCACTCCTTTTGTATCAACTTATCCGACTTATCACACCACACACCCTCAAAATAATTCAGGCCAACAACAGTGCAAATAAAATAATAGTGGAGCAGAATTGAATGAAGAATTCTGCTCCACTATTATTTTATTTGCACTGTCCACTGTTATCTTCCACATAATGATCCGACAAGTGCGCCCTCCTGCCCGACCGATAAGGCTCTTCCAGCAATAAATAAACGCCAGACAATCTCTTCCAAAAAATTGCCTTCAATTTTGGACTACCTGAAGAGTGGCTTTATTTTCCTCCAATTTTGAATAATCCACCTCTACTTGTGCCTTCGCCCATGCCGAAAACCTTGACCGATTTCAAAAATCCCTGAAAGGAGAAGCACTGAAAAGTGTCCGGCAGCTGCTAGTTCATCCCTCAAACGTCCCTGGGGTTATGCAGGTACTGCATATCTTATATGGCCAATCTGAAAAAATAATAAACTCAATTAGATCAAGAATTAAATTATCACCATAATAATTGCACACATTACCCTCATTCGCTGTAAGTGTCCGCAGTTTGATTGCCACAATATATGCGAGCAACCTCACATACTAAGTTAATAATTCCTCACTTCTCCATGAGTTACTTCAAAAACTTCATATCAAATGCAATGGGCAACGCAGAAATTGTTGGTATCACTGCCAGTAGTATAACAGTTACCACTGTTTAAACAAGAGCAGTAAAGAAAATACTACAACAACAAATACAAATAAAAGGACATATGTTCACTCTCATAGTGAGAGAAGTTGCAACTGCAAGTCTGTGGCTACTTGCTTAACGTTTTTATCTTTCGATCGTGCTGAGAAATGGAATGTGGTGCGTAAACATAAACTATGTAAATTTTTATTGTGTAAGCACAGTGAAGAAATCTAACAGAAAGATAAAATATGGTAATGAAGCGTGTGAATAGTTTTACCACTCTTTTTACATCGATATTCTGATTTGCCAAATGAAAAACAAAATGGAACGTCAAATACAAGCAACACACATGTTGTCGAGGAAGTGGTATACAATACTCACAGTGTAAAAATTAAAGATATTTTAATTAAAATTATGCCTATCAAAATATACGGGAATAAAAAATAATCGAAACCTTTGCACTTGGAGTAAATGGAGTTCCCAATCCCTTGAGCTTGCCGTGGGCTGGTAGTATGGGTAGAACTGAAAAAAGTTCGTAAAAATTTACAATCGGCATTTCAACAAAACGCGTATGACTATGACTGTTTTACTGTAAAATCATAGAATTTGCAGACACAGTCTTTGGATTATAAAATGTTGTCAAAGCGTTATCGCCACTTGCGATATATTCCGATAAAAAGCAATATCGACGCTGAACCAAAGTTTTTAATTGGATTAAACCACTTCAATTTGGGCATTTCAAGCAAGATCCGTGAGGGATGGATGGCTTAATTATGGCGCTGTTGCAGAAAATAATGACACATTAAGTATTTTAATAACTATACTTGATATGCGACTGCTTTAACTCTGATGAGGGTTTAGAAGAACAAGTTTGGAGTTTTTATTTCCTGTAGAGTGTGGGAACTAGTGCCAAAGATGCTCTTCTTGCTGAAAGTGACAAAAGCGCTCTAGAATTACTTACAAGTTTTACGAAACGCCTTGAAAATGGACATTATAAAGTTCCCTTTTTATGGAAGTTCGATTTGTTTGAATTACCAGACAGCTATGAAATGGCATTAAAACGACTGATTTACCTTGAACGAAAATGAACACAAAATTTAGACCTTTTCAAAATTGTTAAAGACCCAATTTTTAAATATGTCTCTAAAGGCTATTAGTATCACTCGCTAATATTTAAAAGTTTTTGAAAACTACAATGATATTGACCTTCAACCACATACATTTGTCGACCAAGATCCAAGACTAGAGTAGCACCTATAAAAATAACAACAGTTCCACGCCTCGAGTTAATGACTGCCTTGATAGGGGGTCGTTTGTTAAATATGTTATGGAGAATCATGAAATTAAAAGTTGCAAAAAATATTATTGGTCCGATTCGAAAACAGTAATACGTTAGATCAATACGTTTGTGGCTTTTCGAATCACAGAAACTTTGGAGTTGTCTTCAATCAAAGACTAGAAATGGGTCCCAAGCAAGCAAAATGTTGCTGGCGATGCCACAAAATTGTCGAAACTTCCTACAATTTCAGATACCAGTAGGGGGTTGAGCGGCCCAGATTTTTGTTTTTATCCGAAGATTTGTTTTGAAGTAAAACAAAAGCTCCCCCTGAGGATATAGAAGAAGATCGTGATCGTATGATTTTTAATGTGTTCAGATTTAGACAAGTTTTGTAAGATCAGCAGCTTATATACTACGTGCTGTTAATAATTGTCGGAATGTAGTCAAGCAAAACGGTGAGTTAACTCAATAGAGTTGTTGAACGGAGAACATATTTTAGTTAGCTCAATTCGAAAAATTACACAGAGATAGCATATTTGGAGTCCGACATGGTTATACCTTAATCCAGCGATATTTACAATAAATCTCTGCTAGTAGATGGAAGAATTGGCAATGCAGATGTACCTAAAGAACATAAGTCCGATAATTTTAACAAGAAAAGGTTATATCACCAAACTAATTTTGCTGTATTACCACGGGATGTTCTACCGTATAAATAACGAGACTGTAATCAATGAAATCAGACAGAAATTTTTCATCTCAAGACTTCATGCTACATTTAAATCAATAGTACGGACTTGTCTGATGTGTAAAATTAAGAAATGTTTGCCGCAAGTAGCATCATTTGTGACACCATTTAAATTTACTCTAATGGACTTATTGGGCCCATCTGGATCGCAGTAAATAGTCATAAAGAGAAGGGTTACGGATTCTTATTCACTTGCTTAACTGTAAAGGCATGGACGATATGACCCTTCTATCCTTCGTAATGTCTGGCTGAGTGGTAGTCTTAGAAACGAGATTAGCAGGTGATGGACAGGTTCCAAGTGCCAAAGTGCTTACTCAGATGGCGCTTTTGCAAGTTTCCCGATCTGATATCATCTTTATTTATTAGGAAAGGCTTGTTTTCCTGATAGTTAATTGACATTAAATTTATAGAAATATTTAACGAAAATATTGAAATGTCAAGTTGCATCCCTTAGCATCCGCCATTTTACCCTGAATTCCTACTTACTTATACAAGTTGTCTATTTTGGGCAACATTCGTTTTCAGAAGACATTTTGATAGAAGGTTGTACATAGTGTTCCAAATTCCAAAAATTTTGTAACATATTTTATAAATTTCAGTTTCTGCCAAATCTTTATCATTGAGAAGCAGCATGGTAAACATGTGGAGCCACTCTGTGTGCTGACCGCTGCATTTACTTAAATGAAGTTTAGGTAAAAACTAGTTTCGGACAGAAGCAGTTCCTGGATAGATAGTAGTGTTATTTGAATCCATGCGAATCAACGAAATTCGTCCTACTATTTGTGATTTCACTTTAAAATACGCATTTCCAAATACTTCGCGAATGTTTTCTTCAAACTGTGAGTCATCTAGAAGTTGAAGTTCGAATTGATCAAATGTTTCAAATTGACCATCAATCATTGGAAATTTCACTTCCAATTGTGTAAGAGTCAAATTATGAAGATCTGATAATTGTTTGGTATATCATGCAGAGTCTTTTCAAGCTGCTCTTGTCGCATAACCTTAAGGCGAACATTATCGTAACATGGTGGAGGAATGCTACAGTCAGATATTTTGTAATCATTGGACACTTCCGACAAAGTCAGTTTTACCAAATTTTAATGTGAAATTTTCACTTAACTATCCTGCTCGAAGTATCTGTATGGAGGATTTTATTTTTCTCAGCAAGCGAAGGGGTGGGATTTGCATAGAAAAGAATTTTTCTTATTTTGCAAATAGTATATATTTATACATCCATTTGGTTTATTAGTATTTATTTTGCAACCATGTTGTACATACGACTAACTTTAAATACAAGTGCATAGTGTTGTAACGTCGCAGCTCACATAGAATGATAATAATTGATTTACAATGATCATTTTTATAAATTGTTCCTATCATCACTGTTGCTGTCGTACAAACATTGATTTTCTACTTTATTTCATGAAATGCTATTCTTTAAAAAATGTTCTTAAGGTGTTTTGCTGTAAATGGGTACTAACGCTATTTATTGAAAGCAAACGAATTTACCAAAAGTTAATAAAAAATAAATGAAACCAACAGAGTCCCAAACAACATCCAATCTTGATGAAAGTTAACACGATCAAGTTTTTTGTGACAAGCAAGGATATTGTAGAAAAAAATTAGAAAATCATTCTTACTAACATTTAGCTAACAAACAAACAGATATGTTCATCTAATTGTATGGCTAACGCTCTAGAAGCAACATATTACAGCCAATTTCGCATAAGAAAGTTCCTTGTGCCAAGGACCGATTTAACATTAAACAGTAAAATTTTCTCACAAATTAACATATGATATTTTTTAAACTATGCGAATATTTAGTGCCCGTTTAGTCTGGTCCAAAAACCTATTTTTGGTTGGTCTTTCAGAGCATCCAGGAGTACATGGTATAATATAGTCGGTCTTTCCCAACATAAGCTTTATTTATTATTTAAGTTCAGAATTGTTGATTTAAACATAGGTTGACCTAGTCCATTTTAGGGGAAAATGTTTGCCTCTGGCAGTTCAGGACCGTTTCTGCAAAATTACTGCAACTTATCTTTAATAATAAGTTTCGTGGCAAATGTTCGTAAATACAAAAAATATTTGAGCTATGATCATTCCATTTAACTATGTATGTGTGGCATTCCGTCCGTTTATCTGAATCATATAATTAAACTGCAGGTCCCCATTAGTGTCCGATTTTAACGAAATTTGGCAGAAGTACGTTTTTTGGGCAAAGCACGGATATTATGGGAACAAATCAGATTCAGATATACTTTCCAAATAAATGTTCATACCATTTTTAAATTTTAAGCTCTAAAAACCACATATTGCATTGAATTTTTATACAATTTGGCACATGTTTTTTTTACTTAAAAAGAACGTTAAGAAAATCGGTTAAAATTAAGCGGCTGAAGAAAGCCGCTACCAAAAAAAATTAATAACTTTTTTCTATTTAATGAATCTGGTTCATTTGTTTATTTTGCAGATTAATTTTTAGATTAAAAAAATAGATAACTGGGACACCTAGAAAAGAATTTGGATTGCCCCCCGCTAGCATGCACTGAAGTCCGTAGTTTCGGTTCAAAGAGAGTATATAGCACGTTTGACGGCAATTCTCCGAGCAGATGGACCATAATGAGACTTGGTAAGAATTTTGAAGAGCATGGGACCGTCAAAAAAAGACCTTACCATAGAAACCCATCTGTAAGCAAAAAGTGCTTCCAACCAACAGATACTCCATGAGACGGAATTGCATCCATTTCGTGTCAAAGTGTGGTGTGTAGTTTTATCACGCTGCATTGTCGGGCACTACTTCTTCGAAAAAAAAACGGTTACACCGTTACGGTAAACGCTGCACATATGTTGCGTCGTTCGTAGAACGATTTGGCGCTGGCATTCCCTCTGTCAACACCTGACTGCCGCATATGTCTTTGATCAGAGCTGACGACTCGTTGCGAATCTCGTCGTTAATTGCAAGATCAAAATTGACATGCGAACTCTGTGCAAAATATCGACAGCCATCTCGTCCTTATATTAGTCCCACAATGCGGTGGCGTTCGGTAGATGGCATGTGGCTATGATGATTGCAAACATGGTACGAATTCGATTTCGCTGGCGCAGAAACACTTGCACCGGCGAGAATGGAGTTTCAGTGTGTATCGTGTTCGAGCAATATCAAATATTGGCAAGCCTCGCGAAAAGTAGCGAATTGTATGACATCACAGTACGCAGGGAATCGAAGCATGTATGGCTTCTAATGTTTACCAAACGCAAGCGAAGGTAGAAGCATTCGTCTTGCCGTGGTTGATTTGTGTATATTCTTCTGAAAGCATCGGTCTAATAGTCATCCTCGAAGACAGCAACATCATCATTTTTCTTCCGGCGTTAAAATCGCGCCGTTAATTTCAAGATCTAAATTGTCGTGCGAGCTCTGTGAAAAATGTCGTCAGCCATCTCGTCCTTATATAAGTCCCACAATGCGGTGGCGTTCGGTGAAAAGCATGTGGCTATGATAATTGCAAACATTGTACGGATTTTATTCGCTGGTGCAGAAACAGTTGCATCGGCGAGAATAGAGTCTTAATGTGAATCGTTTTCGAGCAATATCAAATATTGACAAGCCTCGTGAAAAGTGGCGAATAGCACTCCATCGCAGTACGCAGGGAATCGAAGGATGTAGGGCTTCTTATGTTCACCAAAAGCAAGCGACAGTAGAAGCATTCGTCTTGCCGTGGTTGATTTGTGTATAAGTATATTCGTCTGAGAACATCGGTCTTATAGTTATCCTCGAAGCCAGCACCATCATCATCTTTCTTCTGGCGTGAAAAACCTCTTCGATGCAGCATTCCATGTATAATAGCGTAGCTTGCCCAAAAAGAGTAAAGTCCATGCGAACGTATCGCTTTCGCATGACGAAGAGAAATTTGTCAACGTTGCGCTGGTTGTCGTTCTGCTCTTTGCGCAGGATTAGCCTTCGTGATGTAGTCACGCTGGCCGTTCATCAAGTGAAGTCTCAAATGTACGACGTTTGTAATTCGGAAATTAAAACAGCCGCCAAAGTGCCTCGCTACAACTCACGCAACGCACAACTTGAAATTTCGCCAACTCGTCATTTGCATTCAGTTTGACAATGCCAAATACCGTCATTTCGCTCCCTTTGTTCTCATATATGCAAACGAATTGATGAATTTAACGGAGTAGCAGTACTCAACATTGCAGAGGGCTGAGAACATTTTCAAAAAAGGCGTACAATATGGAACGATCCAGCGACTATCGACGGTAACGACATCGTTTGCTTTCACTTTCAACTCGATTGATTTGTTGTTGTCATCTAGACAACGACGCTTATACAATGGATATCCGTCGATTTTACTTATTGTGTCAGTCTGCGATTCTACCGAATACATTCAACAACGGATTCTACCAAAAACCTTGTGCTTAACGATGTAAACTATGAGAACTCTGATCTTTTGTTTGAACACTCGTGCAGTGATGTCATGTCGATTCGTTATTTCAGGGCATTTTGGATTGCAAGTGAACGTCATGAATAAATCGCATCCTAAGCGTACTCATGCATGTGCCGCGGGCTTCCAACGTTAGTAACTAACGATGTTCGTCGCGTCTCCTTCAGTAGCGACGGCGCAAGTTCGACTGTTTGAAACAAATAAAATTGAGACGCTATGCATCGAGCTTGACGTTCATGTCAACACAGTACTTTTGAAACAAACGGCGATATCTAAACAGATGATTGTCAACATCCTGCCTAATCATCAATCGATACGCATACAGATTCTCTGAGCTGACCATCTTATTTGTTTCTTCTTCTAAAATATGACAAACTTAACGTTGGATTAACCATTTTTATATTGAAGTGACAGAACATCAACAGGTGGTATTGGAATGCGTCGAATGTTACCATCCCGATGCTTAAGAACAATATTGCGTGATTCTACAATCTTAAACAATCACCACTTCATCGATAGTGAGAGCTTTTAGTGGTCTTGCATGGCCTCTAGCGGTTCTTTGGTCTGCTTTGATAATGTTTTTATTTTCGTTAGAGTGCATTGTACACAATGCGATTTTGAAAAATTTAAGCAATTCATGCAGAAGAGTTTGCAATTGTTCGATCATTTTACGTTTAGTCGCATTAGAAATTGCACAACGCTGATCGTGTTCAATTGCCGAATCACCAACGATACAGATATGTATATAGAAACTTATGCTCATCGTTCGGTAGTGGTAACAAAGCGCCCGCTCTATTGTGAATTCTCCCTTAAATCTGAATGTTTGGAAGCAATTAAAAAAAATAAAAATATTGTTCACTTGATAATAATGAGTCGTCATTATCATATAACTCGAATTGTAGGATTCATCAACAATTTCAAATGACATTATTTAAAAGCATTATATATTTTTGAGTATTCGCCAGAAAGTGTTTTAATAGGGTTGTACATCCATTGAATAACGAATATAGTGGATATGGTGGGTGAGTCAAAAGGGCAATTTTACTTTTTTACCAGCGCAGAATAGGCTGGAGGTTTCATATTGAAATTTCAATGCATTGTAATGCTGGCATACAAAAGAATATTATACGATATCAAAGCAGCTAAAATCTTTGTCGGCCTGTGCCACTCATTTCACGAAACTTTTCTTTGATGTTTTCACATCGCATTTCTTCACGAGAGTCATCAAACACTTTTCTTCCATAAGCAACGTTTTGTTTTGCTACTCTTCGTTGGAACGTGCGTTTATTAATTTTGATTTCTTTTTTACCTACTTCTTTTTGGTTGTTTATTAATAAATAATTTATTTTTATAAAGGCCCGAGCACGAGAATTTTCACAACCAAACAATTTCACAACAAAACATTTAATTGTTGCACCATGTGAACAGGGTTACCAACATGGTTATATATTGAAAGTGTTGACTGCGAAACAAAACTAGTGCAGCATTTGCGAGTAGTCTAGTAGTACTCGCTGCCCGTCTATAAATCGTACCCGCTGCGACTACTCCCTTTTACTGCAGTCCAGCAGCGCTTGCCAGGCGACAATAGCCCTACCTTCTTCTGATGGTGAAGTTCCCTTTTTATGGAAGTTCGATTTGTTTGAATTGGCAGACAGCTATGAAATATCATTAAAGCGACTGATTTGCCTTAAACGAAAATTAACAAAAAATTTGGACTTTTTCAAAAATTTTATAGAAACATTTTTTAGATGTGTCTCTAAAGGCTATTAATATCTCTCGCTAATATTTAAAAGTTTTTGAAATCTGCAATGATATTGACCTTCAACTACTACATTTGTCGACGCTAGTAAAGACGGATATGTACACTGCTGCTACTTTATGTTGAAGAAAAAGAACGTCATTGTTTGCTCTCTGCTTGGATCCAAGACTACTGTAGCACCTATGAAGATAACAACAGTTCCACGCCTCGAGTTAATGATAGGGCTCGTTTGTAAAATATGTTATGGAGAATCATGAAATTAAAAGTTGCAAAAAATATTATTGGTCCGATTCGAAAACAGTAATACGTTGGATCAATACGTTTGTGGCTTTTCTAATGACATAAATTTTGGAGCTGTCTTTAATCATAGACTAGAAATGGGTTCCAAGCAAGCAAAGTGTTGCTGGCGATGCTACAAAATGGTCGAAACTTCCTACAATTTCAGATACCAGTAGGCGGTTGAGCGGCCCAGATTTTTGTTTTTATCCGAAGAAGAATGAACTAAAACAAAAGCTCCCCTGAGGATATAGAAGAAGAACGTGTACGTCTGATTTTTAATGTGTTCAGATTCAGACACGTTCTAGTTAGCTCAATTTGAAAAATTACACAGAGGTAGCATATTTGGAGTCCGACATGGTTATACCTTAATCCAGCGATAATTACAATAAATCTCTGCGAGTAGATGGAAGAATGGACAATGCAGATGTACCTAAAGAACAAATAAGTCAGATTATTTTACCAAGAAAAGGTTATACCACCAAACTAATTTTGGTGTATTACCACGGGATGTTCTACCATATGAATAACAAGACTGTTAATGAATCAGAAATGAATGAAATCAGACAGAAATTGTCCATCGCTATATTTTAATCAATAGTACGGACTTATCTGATGTGTAAAATTAAGAAATGTTTGCCGCAAGTAGCATCAGTATCATCATTTGTGACAACATTTATGGACTTTTGGGCCCGTCTGGATTGCAGTAAATCGTCATAAGGAGAAGCGTTACGGATGCTTATTCACTTGCTTAACTGTAAGGGCAGTCCATATTAAAGATTCACATTCGCGAATGTGAAACTTCGATATGGACGATATGACCCTTCTATCCCTCGTAATGTCTGGCTACGTGGTAGTCATGGAAACGAGATTGGCAGGTGATGGACAGGTTCCAAGTGCCACAGTGCTTACTCAGCATGGAATTCTGGAAAGGCCTATAACGAAGATGGCGGTTTTGGAAGTTTCTCCTCAACGAGAGTCTGACGCGGAAGCAGCATCTTGTCATGCTGCGGGGGAATGCTTACGCGACACCCAAAATAACTCTGAGTTTATTTCCCGATCTGGCATCATCTTTATTTATTAGGAAAGATTTATTTTCCTGATTGTTAATTGACATTAAATTTATAGAACTATCTAACGAAAATATTGAAATGTCAAGTAGCCTCCCTTAGCATCCGCCATTTTACCGTGAATTCCATACTTACTATACAAGTTGTCTATTTTTGGCAACATTCGTTTTCAGAAGACATTTTAGTAGAAGGTTGTGCATAGTGTTCCAAATTCCAAACATGTTGTAACATATTTTATAAATTTCAGTTTCTGCCAAATCTTTATCATTGAGAAGCAGCATGGTAAACATGTAGAGCCACTCTGTGTGCTGACCGCTGCATTTACTTAAATGAAGTTTAGGTAAAAACTTGTTTCGGACAGGAGCAGTTCCTGGATAGATAGTAGTGTTATTTGAATCCATGCGAATCAACGAAATTCGTTTTCTTCAAACTGTGAGTCATCTAGAAGTTCAAGTTCGAATTGATCAAATGTTTCAAATTGACCATCAATCATTGGCAATTTCACTTCCAATTGTGTAAGAGTCAAATTATCAAGACCTGATAATTATTTGGTATATCATGCAGAGTCTTTTCAAGCTGCTCTTGTCGCATAGCGTTAAGGCGGAATGCTACAGTCAGATATTTTGTAATCATTAGACACTTCCGGCAAAGTAAGTTTTACCAAATTTTAATGTACAATTTTCACTTAACTATCCTGCTCGAAGGATCTGCATGGAGGAGATAATGATTTTTTTTTATTTTTTTTCAGCAAGCGAAGGGTGCGGGATTTGCAAAGAAAATATTTCTTCTTATTTTGCAAATAATATGTATATTTATACATCCATTTGGTTTACTAGTATTTATATTGCAACCATTCTGTACAGACGACTAACTTTAAATACAAGTGCATAGTGTTCTAACGTCGCAGCTCACATAGAATGATAATTGATTTACAATGATCATTATTATACATTTTTCCTATCATCACTGTTGCTGTCGTACAAACATTGATTTCCTACTTTATTTCAGGAATTGCTATTCTTCAATAAATGTTCATAAGGTGTTCTGTTGCAAACGAATTTACCAAAAGTTAATAAAAAATAAATGAAACCAAGAGAGTCGCAAACAAACAAGGTTTTTGTGACAAGCAAGGATATTGTGGAAAAAAAATTACAAAATTCAGTCCCGACTAACATATAGCTAATAAAAATACAGATATGTTCATCTAATTTTATGGCTAAAGCTCTAGAAGCAACATATTACAGCCAATTACGCACAAGAAAGTTCCTTGTGCCAAGGACCGATTTAACATATAATATTTTTTTAAACTATGCAAAAATTTAGTGCCCGTTCAGTCTGGTCCAAAAACCTATTTTTGGTTGGTCTTTCAGAGCATCCAGGAGTACGTGGTATAATAAAGTCGGTCTTTCCCAACTTAAACTTTTTTATTATTTAAGTTCAGAATTGTTGATTTAAACATAGGTTGACCTAGTCCATTTGAGGGCAAATGTTTGCCTCTGGGCAGTTCAGGACCATTTTTATGACTACCCTTTTCAGTCCATTAACACATATTTCTGCAAAATAGCTGCAACTTATCTTTTCTTATAAGTTTCGTGGCAAATGTTCGTAACTACAAAAAATATTTGAGTTATGATCATTCCATTTAACTATGTATGTGTGGTATTCCGTCCGTTTATCTGAATCATTCCTTTGGCAACCCTGTCGTGTTACTTGCAATTTTTCAGTGCTTCGCGCTACTAAATTTTAAATAATTTATTTAAAAAATTTAAAGTATTATTTATCCGTGTTCAAATTAATAATAATCACTAGAAGTGTTTTTTACTTAGTTTGGTGATATAGTGCTGTCCAGTGATTTATCAAATATCATAATATTTGTGCTCTTTATTCTTGTTGAGTGCTGTTTTATTTTTACAACAAGAACATTGTCATAATTTAAGCTGCAATTGTTGGTAGCTTATTTTTGTGCATTTTGCTTTGTCTTTAATATTCATTTTGTGTTTCTTGAGTTTTGGAGTGTTGCCACTGTTTTCTTTTTGCTTTTCCCTTTTTGTGTAGTTCACAAATCCAATTTTAATCACTATATATATATCTATATATATATATATATATATATATATATATATATATATATATATATATATATATATATATATATATATATATATATATATATATATATATATATATATATATATATATATATATATATATATATATATATATATATATATATATATATATATATATATATATATATATATATATATATATATATATATATATATATATATATATATATATATATATATATATATATAAATATTTTTTTTTTATTTTATAAAAAAAGAACATGACTTGCAATCTCTTGGTTGCAATTTAACATCCAAGGAGAGAATGATTGGTTGCTGGATGTGTGGTATGTTTGGTCATACCAAATGTGGCGGCGTTTCTGCTCGTGCCGCTGATGTCATAGGTCAAAATAATGGCATCAGGTGGTGTTGCCCGCGGTGTAGAAGAATTGATATACAGTTTTATAAATTCTTCAAGGATACACTTGCGGAAGTATCCAAGATGGGATTGGGTTTAGTAATAATTTCATAAATTGGCTTACCTCCTACCTAATTGGGAGGGAACAAGTAGTTTTATTTGAAAAAAGTCTTTCCAGATCAATTCGTATTTCCTCTGGTGTCCCACAGGGCAGCCACCTTGGACCTATTCTCTTTTTACTATTCATTAACGACTTGCCCGACTCTATTATCAACTCTAATTTACTAATGTTTGCAGACGACGTTAAATTAAAATCCTCTAATGCTAGCTTTGCGGACAGTCACATACTGCAGGGTGATTTGGACAGATTTAGTACTTGGTGTGAATTTAATTTTATGGAATTAAACCTTAAAAAGTGTAAGCATATGTGCTTTTCTAGGCGTAGTTTGTTGGCTACTAAATTTAACTTATGTGGCATCGGTGGAGTCATTTATTGATCTCTGTTTTATGATGGATAGAAAGTTGAATTTTAATAACCATATCATTACTATGGTAAATAAAGCGTATGGTGTCTTTTATTTTGTAAAACGCTGGGCAAAAGAGTTTACTGATCCATATACGACGAAACAGCTTTATATTTCCCTAGTTAGGCCAATTTTAGAATATGGATCAGTGGTTTGGGATCCCCAATATGATTACTATGTTAACAAAATTGAGTCCGTGCAGAAAAAAATTTTAATATTCTGTTTAAGAGGTCTTCACTGGAACACTGGTAATGAACTTCCTTCTTATAATGGCAGGTTAAATCTTATTAAATTGCCCTCATTGAAGAGTAGGCGAACTATGATGAATACGATGATGGTATATAAAATCATATGTGGGGTTGTGGCTTCTGAATACTTAATATCAAAAATTTCTATTAACGTTCCATTTAGACCTACTAGATACTATCAGTTCATACACTTGAATTTTCAAAGGCACAATTATGCATGTGGTGACCTATTTCGTAGAATGTGTGCTGATTTTAATTCGTTATATCATTTAATTGATTTCTCCTTAGGTTTTGATTCATTAAAAACTGTAATAATTTTTTATTTAAACTCATTACACCAAGGCTCATTGTCTTCATAACATAAACAAATTTAGTAATTGTTATTATTTTTAAATACTTATGTATATTATGCTTTATATTATTTTTATTAGATTTTAAAATTGTAATAAAGAAAGGTTGTGGTTATATTTTGATTTTGTATTGCATGCTTCTAGTCCTTCTCATACTTTGATTGGATTGTATTATTGTATTAAATTAAGGTGGTGGTTATATTATAAAGTATTAATTTGGTGTTTATATTTTCTAGTGATTACTATTAATATTTGTTTGTACCGATTGGCTGTTGATAAATATCTGTGGCTGATTTACATGCATGATGTTTCTTGTCATCTAAAAAAAACATATATTTAATTAAACTACAGTTCCCAATTAGTGTCCGATTTTAACGAAATTTGGCAGAAATAAGTTTATTGGGCAAAGCACGGAAATTATTGAAACAGTTCAGATTGAGATATAACTTTCAAATAAATGTTCATACCATTTTTAAATTTTAAGCTCTAAAAACCACATATTGCATTAAATTTTTATAAAATTTGGCACATGTTTTTTTTTTGACTTAAAAAGAACGTGAAGAAAATTGGGTCAGATTAAGCGGCTGAAGAAAGCCGCTACCAAAAAAAATTAATAATTTTTTTCTATTTAATGAATCTGGTTAATTTGTTTATTTTGCAGATTAATTTTTAGATTAAACAAAAATGGATAACTGGGACACCTAGACAAGAATTTGGATTGTCCGCAGCTACCACGCACTGGAGTCCGTAGTTTCGGTTCAAAGAGATAGACCAAGTAGAGATGGACCATAATAAGACTTGGTAAGAATTTTGAAGAGCATGGGACCGTCAACTGAAGACCTTACCATAGAAACCCATCTGTTTGGACGGATGAAACAATCGCTACTGTAGCTGCCGCCATACAAAATAATCAAAAAGTTTCGACAAGAAGCTTATCTGCTCAGCATTGGCGTAACTATGGGGGGGCCTGGGGGGCACGGCCCCATTTAAATTACTCGTACGGCAAGGTCTACCTTTAAAAGGACACCGTGAGAACCTTGCTTCTACAAATAGAGGCAATTTTCTAGAAATTAGTCAACTTCTAACTAAATACGATACAAGTTTTTCAAGTCATTTAGAGAAACATACTAGTTACACTAGTCCAAAAATTCAAAATGAAATCATTGAGATTATAGCGCAGCTTACCCTGGAGAAAATCGTAACGGAAGTCAAAGCATGTGGGTTTTTTTCTATAATGGTGGACGAAGCCAGATGCTACAAAGAAGAGCAGTTATCAATTTCAATTAGATATGCAAAAGATTTGGACATAGAAGAAAGATTTATGGGTTTTATAGATTGCTCTATCTCCAGAGACGCTAAAAGCTTAGCTACGCTCATCTTGGACTTTTTGAAAAAGAACAATTTGGCTGATCTTCCTATCCTCGCTCAATCATACGATGGAGCCAGCGTCATGTCTGGGAAGCACCGAGGTCTTCAAGCAATTATAAAGGAAACACACCCTCAGGCAATATACATCCATTGTTTAGCGCATAAGCTTAATTTAGTTGTTGTGGACTCATGCACAAAAGTTTCTGCAGCAACTGCCTTTTTCAATACCTAAGAAGCTTTATACATACATTTCGCGGAACCCGGAAACCATGCCCGTCTTCAAAAAATGAATGAAACTCTTGGTATCAAATCTGGTCGAGAGATAAGCAGCTTGAGCACCACCAGATGGAGTTGCCGCTTTGAAAACTGTAGAGCAGTTTTAACGAATTACGAAGCAATAAAAGCTGTTTTGGAAGATGAAATAAACAAGAATCAAGATAATTCAGTAGAAGCGATCGGATTATTATCGTGTATTCAAAAACCCGATTTTGTTGCCTGTTTACACGTCTTTCACTCAGTACTATCAGTAGTAAATGTACTGAGCAAATATTTCCAAGGCAAAAATGTCACTCTTGGTCAGGCCAGTAGTATAATAACAGGCACAATGAGCACTTTTGAAAAGAATAGGAACCAGTTTGATGGTCTTTGGAAGGAGATCGAAGAATTTGCGGGAAAGCATGAAATCTCTCTCGAACCTACTCGAATCTCTAAAAGGAAACGACAGCAACCAGAAAGGACAAAAGATTTTGTAATTGAGTCAACACTAGGCAAAAGTAGCTTCATAGATTTGCCATCTGATACCAATGCATACGAATATTGGAAAATCAATATTTATAATCAAGTAATGGACAATATTATAGGTAATTGGAGAAAGAGATTTGATAACTTGCCCTTGGCACAATCCGTTGACTCATTCTTAAAGTTGGATCTAAAAAACGGAGAAGCTTTCATCAAAAATTTCAAAGACATCCTAAAATTCGACACAACTTCATTACAAGCTGAATCTTTAATAATTAAAAGCATGATGGAAAATAAAAAGGCCGGAATTGATCTCGAAAATTTGAAGACGGAGGTGAAGAAAGACTTCTGCCCGAATTTGTACAAATTATTGCAAGCAGCTATAGTTCTTCCGGTAAGCTCGGCTGGCTGTGAGCGAAGCTTTTCCGCCATGCGTCGTATTAAAACATGGTTACGAGCGACGATGTGCCAGCAGCGTTTTTCGAATCTGTCTCTTCTTAACATAGAAAACGAAATAATTAAAAACAAAATTAGAGCCGATGATATCTTAAATATTTTCGCAAAAAAAAAACCGAAAATTAAAATTGGTGTAAAAATTATTTGTCGTTTAATGAACTACTGGTTCTAATAAAAATGTTATTGTTTTGTCTTAGAAGACAATTTATATAACACTATATGTATGTACTTTTGTTTGTTATTTTTACTGGTTTTGATAAATAATTGTTTTTTCTTTGAAAGAAACATAAAAACATTTTTGCAGTGTGGTAATTTTTCTCTCAATATGTATGTATATATAGCATAATATGTATGTTCTTTGGTTTCGTGGATCGTAAAACCTGTAGGCTCATATTTGCGTGGAGCGAAATGAAGGATGATGGCCAGGCCCCCCTAGAGAAAACTCCTAGTTACGCCAATGCTGCTCAGATGGGTATAAGCAGATAGTCATTGCAGTGAATTATACACAACGATTTGGCCAACAAACTGAACATAGCAGATTTCGCGATTTGCTTGGAATTTTGCTAGAAGAAGCTTCAAATAGTGGAAGAGGACGGATACATGTTGAACTGTCTTTTCATGTTTGACGAGGCCCATTTCGATTTAATCTGCAACATAAACAAACAAAATTGTCGAATATGAAGTGCTTCCAACCAACAGATACTCCATGGTACGGAATTGCATCCATTTCGTGTCAAAGTATGGTGTGTAGTTTTATCACGCTGCATTGACGGTCACTACATCTTCGAGAACTTCGGGCACTTGTGTTCAACGTTGTAACAGTACTTATGTCCCTACTGAGTATATGCGACTGCTTTAATTCTGATGAGGGTTTAGAAGAACAGGTTAGGAGTTTTTACTTCCAGTAAAGTGTGGGAATTAGTGCCAAAGATCCTTTCTTGCTGAAAGTGACAAAAGCGCTCTAGAATTACCTACAAATTTTACGAAACGCCTAGAAAATGGACATTATAAAAAAAATAGTGCTGCAGCAGTACTCCGCGGGTACTCACCAAGCGATGGCGACTACTCGCTCATCCTTTACCAATTAATGGTTTGAAGTGCTCACTTTTAACATTGGGCTGTCATACGAAAAAGAGTACTCGCTTTTTTATTGCTTTTGGAGTGCTGCAGGGGTTCAGGCATTGCGATGCCGTCACAATGGTAGAGTGTTCGCTTAGAAAACGGGGGGTTCCATGTTCGAATCCCACCGGCGGCAAAGTATTTTTTTTTTTAGAAAAGGTATTAAAACACATATTATATATTTTTGTTGTTGTTTTTATTTTTTGTAGTATAAATAAAATTTATAAAAAATGTAAAAAAACGTTTATTTGGCATTTTCGTGAGATCATTTTTGTCTTTTAACTTAAGTTATAGAATTCAGACTGTTAGAAGTAAAAAGCTTAAGGTATACAATTCAGGCTGTTTGCAAAGAAAATATTACTTAGCAAATACATGAATTTAAAATGGTTTAACATTTTAAATTCATGTAACAACGTTAAAACAAAAAAATAATATATTAAGACAATAAGCCACTTTCGTTCCAACAAAGAGACTTAAGTTCTTTTAAATGTTTTTTTTAACAACTTTAAAACCAAAAATAGTAATTTTAATAATCAATCACTTCTTTGACACTTTGTTACAACAAAAAGAATTGAGTTCTATTAAATGTTATTTTGTTAAGAACGTTAAAACAAAAAATCATAAATTCAAAAAATCAGGCACTTCTTTGTCAATTTTCTTAACAACTTACAGACTTAAGTTATTTAATGAAATGGCTTTTGGTTTTGGCGTCTGCACAGTTACCTGAGCTCGATTTTCTTTGCACTTCTTCTTACTTTTTATTTTGTGGTATTTTTGTTTCTCGTTCTGCAGTGCGGCTTTGAATTTCTCTTCGGGTTGTTCATCAGAGATTGCATCTAAAAAACAATATGAAGTCAACGAAAGTCTACTGCATCTTTTTAAACATATACATACCAGTAATAGCATTGTAAACATTTCTTTTTGCCTTGAACTCCTTCTGTGTTGTATGCCATAATAATCTCTCGCCCAAGAGTTTTTCCAATATTTTTCGCTATGTCTCCTTTTATTAAAGATTTTATGTAGCGAAAAGGATTGGTACGCCCTAATGTGCAACGCATGTATGAGTATATGTACGCACAAAAACATGCACACTTTGATTGTGCTTTTGCATTTGTGGTTTTCAACGAAGACCCATGCGAAACGGAATTGGTGGAAATGATATTGCGCGTTGAAGATTGCTCTACGCACAGTTCGAAGACTATACACAAAGGGTAATTCTCATTAATAAAAATGAGTCTCCCGTATAAGTCATTTGATTTGTGGCCGAAGTAATCGTTGCCAAAGACTGCTGAAGAAAAACCTTGGCGGGTTTAGAAACAGCTGTACAGTCTGCCTGGCAACCGTAGCAAATACATTTCACCAATTTCTTCTTTTTAAGTTGATTCTGAAAAAGAAACAACATAAAGGTCTCGAACCAGAATAAAAAACTGCTCAAGTCATAATAATGATAAAAGACCGAATAAATAACAAAAAACGAAAAAACTATTAAAAAGGATTGGTACGCCCTAATGTGCAACGCATGTATGAGTATATGTACGCACAAAAACATGCACACTTTGATTGTGCTTTTGCATTTGTGGTTTTCAACGAAGACCCATGCGAAACGGAATTGGTGGAAATGATATTGCGCGTTGAAGATTGCTCTACGCACAGTTCGAAGACTATACACAAAGGGTAATTCTCATTAATAAAAATGAGTCTCCCGTATAAGTCATTTGATTTGTGGCCGAAGTAATCGTTGCCAAAGACTGCTGAAGAAAAAACCTTGGCGGGTTTAGAAACAGCTGTACAGTCTGCCTGGCAACCGTAGCAAATACATTTCACCAATTTCTTCTTTTTAAGTTGATTCTGAAAAAGAAACAACATAAAGGTCTCGAACCAGAATAAAAAACTGCTCAAGTCATAATAATGATAAAAGACCGAATAAATAACAAAAAACGAAAAAACTATTAAAAAGGATTGGTACGCCCTAATGTGCAACGCATGTATGAGTATATGTACGCACAAAAACATGCACACTTTGATTGTGCTTTTGCATTTGTGGTTTTCAACGAAGACCCATGCGAAACGGAATTGGTGGAAATGATATTGCGCGTTGAAGATTGCTCTACGCACAGTTCGAAGACTATACACAAAGGGTAATTCTCATTAATAAAAATGAGTCTCCCGTATAAGTCATTTGATTTGTGGCCGAAGTAATCGTTGCCAAAGACTGCTGAAGAAAAACCTTGGCGGGTTTAGAAACAGCTGTACAGTCTGCGTGGCAACCGTAGCAAATACATTTCACCAATTTCTTCTTTTTAAGTTGATTCTGAAAAAGAAACAACATAAAGGTCTCGAACCAGAATAAAAAACTGCTCAAGTCATAATAATGATAAAAGACCGAATAAATAACAAAAAACGAAAAAACTATTAAAAAGGATTGGTACGCCCTAATGTGCAACGCATGTATGAGTATATGTACGCACAAAAACATGCACACTTTGATTGTGCTTTTGCATTTGTGGTTTTCAACGAAGACCCATGCGAAACGGAATTGGTGGAAATGATATTGCGCGTTGAAGATTGCTCTACGCACAGTTCGAAGACTATACACAAAGGGTAATTCTCATTAATAAAAATGAGTCTCCCGTATAAGTCATTTGATTTGTGGCCGAAGTAATCGTTGCCAAAGACTGCTGAAGAAAAAACCTTGGCGGGTTTAGAAACAGCTGTACAGTCTGCCTGGCAACCGTAGCAAATACATTTCACCAATTTCTTCTTTTTAAGTTGATTCTGAAAAAGAAACAACATAAAGGTCTCGAACCAGAATAAAAAACTGCTCAAGTCATAATAATGATAAAAGACCGAATAAATAACAAAAAACGAAAAAACTATTAAAAAGGATTGGTACGCCCTAATGTGCAACGCATGTATGAGTATATGTACGCACAAAAACATGCACACTTTGATTGTGCTTTTGCATTTGTGGTTTTCAACGAAGACCCATGCGAAACGGAATTGGTGGAAATGATATTGCGCGTTGAAGATTGCTCTACGCACAGTTCGAAGACTATACACAAAGGGTAATTCTCATTAATAAAAATGAGTCTCCCGTATAAGTCATTTGATTTGTGGCCGAAGTAATCGTTGCCAAAGACTGCTGAAGAAAAACCTTGGCGGGTTTAGAAACAGCTGTACAGTCTGCCTGGCAACCGTAGCAAATACATTTCACCAATTTCTTCTTTTTAAGTTGATTCTGAAAAAGAAACAACATAAAGGTCTCGAACCAGAATAAAAAACTGCTCAAGTCATAAGAACCTGCAACATTTTAGGTTATATTAAAGTTCATAAATATTCTTTATTATTCTAATATTTTTCTTTATTGTTTAATATTCTTTATGCTTAAATATTCTCATAACAAATTGTGTTGTATATGTATGTGATAATTACTAACATACAAATCATTTTGGTCTTCAAGCAGCTTCTCAAGCTCATGGATTTGGCTCTCCGAATTTATGCGGTAAACTTTCATTACTGTGTCGATGGCTTGGTTTTTGTCCAGCAGCTGATTTAATAGAACTCCGTACTCTGAAAGATCTCACATATTTTCATATTTTGCTGCTGAAGCGTTTCTGTAATAGATTTAAAATTGAATATAATTTCGGGTTAAAACTGCTGTTAAAAGTCAACTTACCTTGCATGCTGTCTAGTCTTTTATTAAGAGCTGCGCAGGCATCGCACTTTGCGCTACCAAGTTTTAAAATTAGTTTTTTGATGCCGAAGTGGCAGTAAACACCTGGAGATACGTGTTTTGTTACAAAATTTTTTGGCTTCCAATAGCGTTTCTAAACATAAAGGTACATCAAGATCTTCTTCTTTTAAAATCGCCTACAATTTCTCTACACACATTTGGTTTGGTATAGACATACCACATTTTCAGCTTTTCACCAAATTTATAATTTGCAATAATTTCCGACTCATCTTCTGGCAGACTGACATTTTCGCTCGTGCCACTCATTTCACAAAACTTTTCTTTGATGTTTTCACATCGCATTTATTCACGAAAGTCATCAAACACTTTTCTTCCATAAGCAACTTTTTGTTTTGCTACTCTTCGTTGGAACGTGCGTTTATTCATTTTGATTTGTTTTTTACCTATTTCTCTTTGATTGTTTATTAATAAAAAATTTATTTTTATAAAGGCACGAGCACGAGAATTTTCACAACCAAACAATTTCACAACAAAACATATAATTGTTGGCACTTGTGAGCAGGATTACCGACATGAGTATATATTGATAGTGTTGCCTGCGAAACAAAACTAGTGCAGCATTTGCGATTAGTCTAGTAGTACTCGCCGCCCGTCTATAAATCGTACCCGTTGCGACTACTCCCTTTTACTGCAGTCCAGCAGCACTTGCCAGGCGGTCAATACCTCTACCTTCTTCTGAAGGGGAAGTTCGCTTTTTATGGAAATTCGATTTGTTTGAATTGCCAGACAGCTATGAAATGGCACTAAAGCGACTGATTTGCCTTGAAAGAATATTAACAAAAAATTTGGACCTTTTCAAAAAATTTTAAGAAACAATTTTTAAATATGTCTCTAAAGGCTATTAATATCTCTCACTAATATTTAAAAGTTTTTGAAATCTGCAATGATATTCACCTTCAACTACATACATTTGTCGACGCTAGTAAAGATGGGTATGCACACTGCTGCTATTTAAGGTTGAAGAAAAATAACGTCATTGTTTGCTCTCTGATTGGATCCAAGACTAGAGTAGCACCTATGAAGATAACAACAGTTCCACGCCTCGAGTTAATGATAGGGCTCGTTTGTTAAATATGTTATATAGAACCATGAAATTAAATGTTGCAAAAAATATTATTGGTCCTATTCGAAAACAGTATTACGTTGGATCAATTCGTTTGTGACTTTTCGAATGACAGAAATGTTGGAGTTGTCTTTAATCAAAGACTAGAAATGGGTTCCAAGCAAGCAAAATGTTGCTGGCGATGCCACAAAATGGTCGAAACTTCCTACAATTTTAGATACCAGTAGGTGGTTGAGCGGCCCAGATTTTTGTTTTCATCCGAAGAAGAATGAACTAAAACAAAAGCTCCCCTGAGGATATAGAAGAAGAACGTGTACGTTTGATTTTTAATGTGTTCAGACTCAGACACGTTTTGTAAGATCAGCAGCTTATATACTACGTGTTGTTAATAAATGTCGGAAAGTAGTCAAGCAAAACGGTGAGTTAACTGAAGAGAGTTGTTGAACAGAGAACATATTTTAGTTAGCTCAATTTGAAAAATTACACAGAGATAGCATATTTGGAGTCCGACATGGTTATACCTTAATCCAGCGATATTAACAATAAATCTCTACGAGTAGATGGAAGAATTGACAATGCAGATGTACCTAAAGAACATATAAGTGTGATAATTTTACCAAGAAAAGGTTATATTACCAAACTAATTTTGCTGTATTACCACGGGTGTTCTACCATATAAATAAAGAGACTGTAATCAATAAAATCAGGCAGAAATTTTCCATCGCAAGACTTCGTGCTATATTTAAATCAATAGTACGTGATGTGTAAAATTAAGAAATGTGTGCCGCAATATTTAAATTTTTGGGCCCATCTGGATCGCAGTAAATCTTCTTAAGGAGAAGCGTTACGGATGCCTATCCACTTGATTAACTGTAAGGGCAGTCCATATCAAAGTATCACATTTACGAATGTGAAACTTCGATATGGACGGTATGACCCTTCTATCCCTCGTAGTTTCTGGCTGCGTGGTAGTCTTGGAAACGAGATTGGCAGGTGATGGACAGGTTCCAAGTGCCACAGTGTTTACTCAGCATGGAATTCTGGAAAGGCCTGTAGCGAAGATGGCGGTTTTGGAAGTTCCTCCCCAACGAGAGTCTGACGTTGAAGAAGCGTCTTGTCATACTGCGGGGGAATGCTTACGCGACTCCCAAAATCACCCTGAGTTTATTTTCCGATCTGGCATCATCTTTATTTATTAGTAAAGATTTGTTTTCCTGATAGTTAATTGACATTAATTTTTAGAAATATTAAACGAAAATATTGAAATGTCAAGTAGCGTCCCTTAGCATTCGCCATTTTAACCTGAATTCCATACTTACTTATACAAGTTGTCTATTTTTTTGGCAACATTCGGTTTTAGAAGACATTTTGGTAGAAGGTTGTGCATAGTGTTCCAAATTCCAAAAATTTTGTAATATATTTTATAAATTTCAGTTTCTGCCAAATCTTTATCATTGAGAAGCAGCATGGTAAACATGTAGAGCCACTCTGTGTGCTGATTGCTGCATTTACTTAAATGAAGTTTAGGTAAAAACTTGTTTCGGACAGGAGCAGTTCCTGGATAGATAGTAGTGTTATTTGAAACCATGCGAATCAACGAAATTCGTCCTACTATTCGTGATTTCACTTTAAAATACGCATTTCCAAATACTCCGCGAATGTTTTCTTCAAACTGTGAGTCATCTAGAAGTTCAAGTTCGAATTGATCAAATGTTTCAAATTGACCATCAATCATTGGCAATTTCACTTCCAATTGTGTAAGAGTCAAATTATCAAGATCTGATAATTGTTTGGTATATCATGCAGAGTCTTTTCAAGCTACTCTTGTGGCATAACGTAAAGGCGAACATTATTGTAACATGGTGGGGGAATGCTACAGTCAGGTATTTTGTAATCATTGGACACTTCCGACAAAGTCAGTTTTACCAAATTTTAATGTGAAATTTTCACTTAACTATCCTGCTCGAAGGATCTGTATGGAGGATTTGCAAAGAAAAGAATTTTTCTTATTTTGCAAATAATATATATATATATATACATCCATTTGGTTTACTAGTATTTATTTTGCATCCATGCTGTACATACGACTAACTTTAAATACAATTGCATAGTGTTGTTGAAGAAAGCCGCTACCAAATAAAAATTAATAACTTTCTTCTATTTAATGAATCTGGTTTATTTTGCAGATAAATTTTTAGAATAAACAAAAATGGATAACTGGGACACCTAAACAAGAATTTGGATTGTCCGCCGCTACCACGCACTGGAGTCCGTAGTTTCGGTTCAAAGAGAGTATAGGCGCACGTTTGACGGCAATTCTCCGAGCAGATGGACCATAATGAGACTTGGTAAGAATTATGAAGAGCATGGGACCGTCAACAGAAGACCTTACCATAGAAACCCATCTGTTAGGACGGATGAAACAATCGCTACTGTAGCTGCCGTCATACAAAATAATCAAAAAGTTTCGACAAGAAGCATATCTGCTCAGATGGGTATAAGCAGATAGTCATTGCACTGAATTATATACAACGATTTGGCCAACAAACTGAACATAGCAGATTTCGCGAATTGCTTGGAATTTTGCCAGAAGAAGCTTCAAATAGTGGAAGAGGACGGAAACATGTTGAACTGTCTTTTCATGTCTGACGAGGCCCATTTCGATACATAAACAAACAAAATTGTCGAATATGAAGTGCTTCCAACCAACAGATACTCCATGAGATGGAATTGCATCCATTTCGTGTCAAAGTATGGTGTGTAGTTTTATCACGCTGCATTGTCGGTCACTACTTCTTCGAGCACTTCGGGCACTTGTGTTCAACGTTGTAACAGTACTTATGTCCCTACTGAGTATATGCGACTGCTTTAATTCTGATGAGGGTTTAGAAGAACAGGTTAGGAGTTTTTATTTCCAGTAAAGTGTGGGAATTAGTGCCAAAGATCCTTTCTTGCTGAAAGTGACAAAAGCGCTCTAGAATTACTTACAAATTTTACGAAACGCCTAGAAAATGGACATTATGACCCTTCAGAAGAAAATAGTGCTGCAGCAGTACTCCTCGAGTACTTACCAAGCAATAGCGACTACTCGCTCATCCTTTACCAATTAATGGTTTGAAGTGCTCACTTTTAACATTGGGCTGTCATACGAAAGAGAGTACTCGCTTTTGGAGTGCTGCAGGGGTACAGGCATTGCGATGTCGTCACGATGGTAGAGTGTTCGCTTAGAAAACGGGGGGTTCCATGCTCGAATCCCACCGGCGGCAAAGTATTTTTTTTTTTAGAAAAGGTATTAAAACACATATTATATATTTTTGTTGTTGTTTTTATTTTTTGTAGTATAAATAAAATTTATAAAAAATGTAAAAAAACGTTTATTTGGCATTTTCGTGAGATCATTTTTGTCTTTTAACTTAAGTTATAGAATTCAGACTGTTAGAAGTAAAAAGCTTAAGGTATACAATTCAGGCTGTTTGCAAAGAAAATATTACTTAGCAAATACATGAATTTAAAATGGTTTAACATTTTAAATTCATGTAACAACGTTAAAACAAAAAAATAATATATTAAGACAATAAGCCACTTTCGTTCCAACAAAGAGACTTAAGTTCTTTTAAATGTTATTTTTTTCACCACTTTAAAACCAAAAATAGAAAATCTAATAATCAGTCACTTCTTTGGCACTTTTGTTACAACAAAAAGAATTGAGTTCTATTAAATGTTATTTTGTTAAGAACTTTAAAACAAAAAAATCATAAATTCAAAAAATCAGGCACTTCTTTGTCAATATCTTAACAGCTTACAGACTTAAGTTATTTAATGAAATGGCTTTTCTTTTTGAGTCGGCTCTACTGGCGTATGCACAGTTACCTGAGCTCGATTTTCTTTGCACATCTTCTTACTGTTTAGTTTGTGGTGTTTTTGTTTCTCGTTCTGCAGTGCGGCTTTGAATTTCTCTTCGGGTCGTTCATCAGAGATTGCATCTAAAAAACAATATGAAGTCAACGAAAGTCTACTGCAATCTTTTTAAACATATACATACCAGTAATAGCATTGTAAACATTTCTTTTTGTCTTGAACTCCTTCTGTGTTTTATGCCATAATAATCCCTCGCCCAAGAATTTTTCCAATAGTTTTCGCTATGTCATTTTGGTCTTCAATCAGCTTCTCAAGCTCATGGAGTTGGCTCTCCGAATTTATGCGGAAAATCTTCATTACTGTGTCAATAGCTTGGTTTTAGTCCAGCAGCTAATTTAATAGAACTCTGTGTTCTGAAAGGATCTCACATATTTTAATATTCTGCTGCTGAAGCGTTTCTGTAAAAGATTTAGAATTGAATATAATTTCGGGTTAAAGCTGCTGTTAAAAGTCTACTTACCTTGCATGCTGTCAAGTCTTTTATGAAGAGCTGCGCAGGCATCGCACTTTGCGCTACCAAGTTTTAAAATTAGCTTATAGATGTCGAAGTGGCAGTAAACACCTTGAGATACGTGTTTTGTTACAGAACTTTTTTGCCTTACCAATAGCGTTTCTAAACATAAAGGTACATCAAGACCTTCTTCTTTTAAAATTGCCTACAATTTCTCTACACACATTTAGTTTGGTATCGATATACCACGTTTTCAGTTTTTCACAAAATTTATAATTTGCAATAATTTCCGACTCATCTTCTGGCAGACTGACATTTTCTCTCGTGCCACTCATTTCACAAAACTTTTCTTTGATGTTTTCACATCGCATTTCTTCACGAGAGTCATCAAACACTTTTGTTCCATAAGCAACGTTTTGTTTTGCTACTCTTCATTGGAACGTGCGTTTATTAATTTTGATTTGTTTTTTACCTGCTTCTTTTTGATTGTTTATTAATAAATAATTTATTTTTATAAAGGCACGAGCACGAGAATTTTCACAACAAAACATTTAATTGTTGGCACCTGTGAACAGGGTTACCAACATGGTTATATATTGATAGTGTTGCCTACGAAACAAAACTAGTGCAGCATTTGCGAGTAGTCTAGTAGTACTCGCCGCCCGTCTATAAATCGTACCCGCTGCGACTACTCCCTTTTACTGCAGTCCAGCAGCACTCGCCAGGCGGCAATACCTCTACCTTCTTCTGATGGTGAAGTTCCCTTTTTATGGAAGTTCGATTTGTTTGAATTGGCAGACAGCTATGAAATGGCATTAAAGCGACTGATTTGCCTTGAACGAAAATTAACAAAAAATTTGGACCTTTTCAAAAATTTTAAAGAAACAATTTTTAAATATGTCTCTAAAGGCTATTAATATCTCTCGCTAATATTTAAAAGTTTTTGAAATCTGCAATGATATTGACCTTCAACTACATACATTTGTCGACGCTAGTAAAGACGGGTATGTACACTGCTGCTACTTTAGGTTGAAGAAAAACAACGTCATTGTTTGCTCTCTGCTTGGATCCAAGATTAGTGTAGCACCTATGAAGATAACAACAGTTCCACGCCTCGATTTAATGATAGGGCTCGTTTGTTAAATATGTTATGGAGAATCATGAAATTAAAAGTTGCAAAAAATATTATTGGTCCGATTCGAAAACAGTAATACGTTGGATCAATACGTTTGTGGCTTTTCTAATGACATAAATTTTGGAGTTGTCTTTAATCAAAGACTAGAAATGGGTTCCAAGCAAGCAAAGTGTTGCTGGCGATGCTACAAAATGGTCGAAACTTCCTACAATTTCAGATACCAGTAGGAGGTTGAGCGGCCCAGATTTTTGTTTTTATCCGAAGAAGAATGAACTAAAACAAAAGCTCCCCTGAGGATATAGAAGAAGAACGTGTTCGTATGATTTTTAATGTGTTCAGATTCAGACACGTTTTGTAAGATCAGCAGCTTATATACTACGTGTTGTTAATTGTCGGAAAGTAGTCAAGCAAAACGGTGAGTTAACTCAAGAGAGTTGTTGAACGGAGAACATATTTTAGTTAGCTCAATTTGAAAAATTACACAGAGGTGGCATATTTGGAGTCCGACATGGTTATACCTTAATCCAGCGATATTTACAATAAATCTCTGCGAGTAGATGGAAGAATGGACAATGCAGATGTACCTAAAGAACAAATAAGTCAGATTATTTTACCAAGAAAAGGTTATACCACCATACTAATTTTGGTGTATTACCACGGGATGTTCTACCATATGAATAACGAGACTGTTATTAATGAAATCAGACAGAAATTTTCCATCGCTATATTAAAATACTATATTTAATTCAATAGTACGGACTAGTCTGATGTGTAAAATTAAGAAATGTTTGCCGCAAGTAGCATCAGTATCATAATTTGTGACAACATTTAAATTTACTCTAATGGACTTTTTTGGGCCGTCTGGATTGCAGTAAATCGTCATAAGGAGAAGCCTTACGGATGCTTATTCACTTGCTTAACTGTAAGGGCAGTCCATATTAAAGATTCACATTCGCGAATGTGAAACTTCGATATGGACGATATGACCCTTCTATCCCTCGTAATGTCTGGCTGCGTGGTAGTCTTGGAAACGAGATTGGCAGGTGATGGACAAGTTCCAAGTGCCACAGTGCTTACTCAGCATGGAATTCTGGAAAGGCCTCTGTGTGCTGACCTCTGCATTTACTTAAATGAAGTTTAGGTAAAAACTTGTTTCGGACTGGAGCAGTTCCTGGATAGATAGTAGTGTTATTTGAATCCATGCGAATCAACGAAATTCGTCCTACTATTCGTGATTTCACTTTAAAATACGCATTTCCAAATACTTCGCGAATGTTTTCTTCAAACTGTGAGTCATCTAGAAGTTCAAGTTCGAAATGATCAAATGTTTCAAATTGACCATCAATCATTGGCAATTTCACTTCCAATTGTGTAAGAGTCAAATTATCAAGATCTGATAATTGTTTGGTATATCATGCAGAGTCTTTTCAAGCTGCTCTTGTCGCATAACGTTAAGGCGAACATTATTGTAGCATGGTGGAGGAATGCTACAGTCAGATATTTTGTAATCATTAGACACTTCCGGCAAAGTAAGTTTTACCAAATTTTAATGTACAATTTGCACTTAACTATCCTGCTCGAAGGATCTGCATGGAGGAGATAATGAGCTTTTTTTTTTATTTTTTTTTCAGCAAGCGAAGGGTGCGGGATTTGAAAAGAAAATATTTTTTCTTATTTTGCAAATAATATGTATATTTATACATCCATTTGGTTTACTAGTATTTATTGTGCAACCATTCTGTACAGACGACTAACTTTAAATACAAGTGCATAGTGTTCTAACGTCGCAGCTCACATAGAATGATAATTGATTTACAATGATCATTATTATACATTTTTCCTATCATCACTGTTGCTGTCGTACAAACATTGATTTCCTACTTTATTTCAGGAAATGCTATTCTTCAATAAATGTTCATAAGGTGTTTTGTTGCAAACGAATTTACCAAAAGTTAATAAAAAATAAATGAAACCAAGAGAGTCCCAAACAACATCCAATCTTGATGAAAGTTAATACGATCAAGTTTTTTGTGACAAGCAAGGATATTGTGGAAAAAAAATTACAAAAATCAGTCCCGACTAACATATAGCTAATAAAAATACAGATATGTTCATCTAATTTTATGGCTAAAGCTCTAGAAGCAACATATTATAGCCAATTACGCACAAAAAAGTTCCTTGTGCCAAGGACCGATTAAACATATGATATTTTTTTAAACTATGCAAAAATTTAGTGCCCGTTCAGTCTGGTCCAAAAACCTATTTTTGGTTGGTCTTTCAGAGCATCTAGGAGTACATGGTATAATAAAGGTGGTCTTTCCCAACTTGAACTTTTTTATTATTTAAGTTCAGAATTGTTAATTTAAAGATAGGTTGACCTAGTCCATTTGAGGGCAAATGTTTGCCTCTGGGCAGTTCTGGACCATTTTTATCACTACCCTTTTCAGTCCATTAACACATATTTCTGCAAAATAGCTGCAACTTATATATATATATATATATATATATATATATATATATATATATATATATATATATATATATATATATATATATATATATATATATATATATATATATATATATATATATATATATATATATATATATATATATATATATATATATATATATATATATATATATATATATATATATATATATATATATATATATATATATATATATATATATATATATATATATATATATATATATATATATATATATTATTTTGTGCCGGCGTTTCTGCTTGTGCCGCTGATGCCATAGGTCAAAATAATGGCATCAGATGGTGTTGCCCGCGGTGTAGAAGAATTGATATACAGTTTTATAAATTCTTCAAGGATACACTTGCGGAAGTATCCAAGATGGGATTGGGTTTAGTAATAATTTCATAAACTGGCTTTCCTCCTACCTAATTGGGAGGGAACAGGTAGTTTTATTTGAAAAAAGTCTTTCCAGATCAATTCGTATTTCCTCTGGTGTCCCACAGGCAGCCACCTTGGACCTATTCTCTTTTTACTATTCATTAACGACTTGCCCGACTCTATTATCAACTCTAATTTACTATATTTGCAGACGACGTTAAATTATTTTCATCTTATGCTAGCTTTGCGGACAGTCACATACTGCAGGGTGGTTTGGACAGATTTAGTACTTGGTGTGAATTTAATTTTATGGAATTAAACCTTAAAAAGTGTAAGCATATGTGCTTTTCTAGACGTAGTATGTTGGCTACTAAATTTAATTTATGTGGCATCGGTTGAGTCATTTATTGATCTCGGTATTATGATGGATAGAAAGTTGAATTTTAATAACCATATCATTACTATGGTAAATAAAGCGTATGGTGTCTTTTATTTTGTAAAACGCTGGGCAAAAGTGTTTACTGATCCATATACGACGAAACAGCTTTATATTTCCCTAGTTAGGCCAATTTTAGAATATGGATCAGTGGTTTGGGATCCTCAATATGATTACTATGTTAACAAAATTGAGTCCGTGCAGAAAAAAATTTTAATATTCTGTTTAAGAGGTCTTCACTGGAAAACTGGTTATGAACTTCCTTCTTATAATGGCAGGTTAAATCTTATTAAATTGCCCTCATTGAATAGTAGGCGTACTATGATGAATTCGATGATGGTATATAAAATTATATGTGGGGTTGTGGCTTCTGAATACTTAATATCAAAAATTTCTATTAACGTCCCATTTAGACCTACTAGATACTATCAGTTCATACACTTGGATTTTCAAAGGCACAATTATGCATGTGGTGACCTATTTCGTAGAATGTGTGCTGATTTTAATTCGTTATATCATTTAATTGATTTCTCCTTAGGTTTTGATTCATTAAAAACTGTAATAATTTTTTATTTAAACTCATTACATCAAGGCTCATTGTCTTCATAACATAAACAAATTTAGTAATTGTTATTATTTTTAAATTCTTATGTATATTATGCTTTATATTATTTTTATTAGATTTTAATATTGTAATAAAGAAAGGTTGTGGTTATATTTTGATTTTGTATTGCATGCTTCTAGTCCTTCTCATACTTTGATTGGATTGTATTATTGTATTAAATTAAGGTGGTGGTTATATTATAAAGTATTAATTTGGTGTTTATATTTTCTAGTGATTATTATTAATATTTGTTTGTACCGATTGGCTGTTGATAAATATCTGTTGCTAATTTACATGGATGATGTTTCTTGTCATCTAAAAAAAACATATATATAATTAAACTACAGTTCCCAATTAGTGTCCGATTTTAACGAAATTTGGCAGAAATAAGTTTATTGGGCAAAGCACAGAAATTATTGAAACAGTGCAGATTGAGATATAACTTCCAAATAAATGTTCATACCATTTTTAAATTTTAAGCTCTAAAAACCACATATTGCATTGAATTTTTATAAAATTTGGCACATGTTTTTTTTGACTTAAAAAGAACGTGAAGAAAATTAGGTCAGATTAAGCGGCTGAAGAAAGCCGCTACCAAAAAAAAATTAATAATTTTTTTCTATTTAATGCATCTGGTTAATTTGTTTATTTTGCAGATTAATTTTTAGATTAAACAAAAATGGATAACTTGGACACCTAGACAACAATTTGGATTGTCCGCAGCTACCACGCACTGGAGTCCGTAGTTTCGGTTCAAAGAGAGTATAGGCGCACGTTTGACGGCAATTATCCGAGCAGATGGACCATAATAAGACTTGGTAAGAATTATGAAGAGCATGGGACCGTCATCTGCTCAGATGGGTATAAGCAGATAGTCATTGCAGTGAATTATACACAACGATTTGGCTAACAAACTGAACATAGCAGATTTCGCGATTTGCTTGGAATTTTGCCAGAAGAAGCTTCAAATAGTGGAAGAGGACGGAAACATGTTGAACTGTCTTTTCATGTCTGACGAGGCCCATTTCGATTTAAACTGCAACATAAACAATCAAAATTGTCGAATATGAACAGTACTTATGTCCCTGCTGAGTATATGCGACTGCTTTAACTCTGATGAGGGTTTAGAAGAACAGGTTAGGAGTTTTTATTTCCAGTAAAGTGTGGGAATTAGTGCCAAAGATCCTTTCTTGCTGAAAGTGACAAAAGCGCTCTAGAATTACCTACAAATTTTACGAAACGCCTAGAAAATTGACATTATGACCCTTCAGAAGAAAATTGTGCTGCAGCAGTACTCCGCGGGTACTCACCAAGCGATAGCGACTACTCGCTCATCCTTTACCAATTAATGGTTTGAAGTGCTCACTTTTAACATTGGGCTGTCATACGAAAAAGAGTACTCGCATTTTTATCGCTTTTGGAGTGCTGCAGGGGTACAGGCATTGCGATGTCGTCACGATGGTAGAGTGTTCGCTTAGAAAACGGGGGGTTCCATGCTCGAGTCCCACCGGCGACAAAGTTTTTTTTTTTAGAAAAGGTATTAAAACACATATTATATATTTTTGTTGTTGTTTTTATTTTTTGTAGTATAAATAAAATTTATAAAAAATGTAAAAAACGTTTATTTGGCATTTTCGTGAGATCATTTTTGTCTTTTAACTTAAGTTATAGAATTCAGACTGTTAGAAGTAAAAAGCTTAAGGTATACAATTCAGGCTGTTTGCAAAGAAAATATTACTTAGCAAATACATGAATTTAAAATGGTTTAACATTTTAAATTTATGTAACAACGTTAAAACAAAAAAATAATATATTAAGACAATAAGCCACTTTCGTTCCAACAAAGAGACTTAAGTTCTTTTAAATGTTTTTTTTAACAACTTTAAAACCAAAAATAGTAATTTTAATAATCAATCACTTCTTTGACACTTTGTTACAACAAAAAGAATTGAGTTCTATTAAATGTTATTTTGTTAAGAACGTTAAAACAAAAAATCATAAATTCAAAAAATCAGGCACTTCTTTGTCAATTTTCTTAACAACTTACAGACTTAAGTTATTTAATGAAATGGCTTTTGGTTTTGGCGTCTGCACAGTTACCTGAGCTCTATTTTCTTTGCACTTCTTCTTACTTTTTATTTTGTGGTATTTTTGTTTCTCGTTCTGCAGTGCGGCTTTGAATTTCTCTTCGGGTTGTTCATCAGAGATTGCATCTAAAAAACAATATGAAGTCAACGAAAGTCTACTGCATCTTTTTAAACATATACATACCAGTAATAGCATTGTAAACATTTCTTTTTGCCTTGAACTCCTTCTGTGTTTTATGCCATAATAATCTCTCGCCCAAGAATTTTTCCAATAGTTTTCGCTATGTCTCCTTTTATTAAAGATTTTATGTAGCGAACCTGCAACATTTTAGGTTATATTAAAGTTCATAAATATTCTTTATTATTCTAATATTTTTCTTTATTATTTAATATTCTTTATGCATAAATATTCTCATTACAAATTGTGTTGCATATGTAAGTGATAATGACTAACATACAAATCATTTTGGTCTTCAATCAGCTTCTCAAGCTCATGGAGTTGGCTCTCCGAATTTATGCGGAAAATCTTCATTACTGTGTCAAAAGCTTGATTTTAGTCCAGCAGCTGATTTAATAGAACTCTGTGTTCTGAAAGGATCTCACATATTTTAATATTCTGCTGCTGAAGCGTTTCTGTAAAAGATTTAAAATTGAGTATAATTTCGGGTTAAAGCTGCTGTTTAAACTCAACTTACCTTGCATGCTGTCAAGTCTTTTATTAAGAGCTGCGCAGGCATCGCACTTTGCGCTACCAAGTTTTAAAATTAGGTTATTGATGTCGAAGTGGCAGTTAACACCTTGAGATACGTGCTTTGTTACAGAACTTTTTTGCCTTACCAATAGCGTTTCTAAACATAAAGGTACATCAAGACCTTCTTCTTTTTAAATTGCCTACAATTTCTCTACACACATTTGGTTTGGTATCGATATACCACGTTTTCAGTTTTTCATAAAATTTATAATTTGCAATAATTTCCGACTCATCTTCTGGCAGACTGACATTTTCTCTCGTGCCACTCATTTCACAAAACTTTTCTTTGATGTTTTCACATCGCATTTCTTCACGAAAAAAATTTGGCACATGTTTTTTTTGACTTAAAAAGAACGTGAAGAAAATTAGGTCAGATTAAGCGGCTGAAGAAAGCCGCTACCAAAAAAAAATTAATAATTTTTTTCTATTTAATGCATCTGGTTAATTTGTTTATTTTGCAGATTAATTTTTAGATTAAACAAAAATGGATAACTTGGACACCTAGACAACAATTTGGATTGTCCGCAGCTACCACGCACTGGAGTCCGTAGTTTCGGTTCAAAGAGAGTATAGGCGCACGTTTGACGGCAATTATCCGAGCAGATGGACCATAATAAGACTTGGTAAGAATTATGAAGAGCATGGGACCGTCATCTGCTCAGATGGGTATAAGCAGATAGTCATTGCAGTGAATTATACACAACGATTTGGCTAACAAACTGAACATAGCAGATTTCGCGATTTGCTTGGAATTTTGCCAGAAGAAGCTTCAAATAGTGGAAGAGGACGGAAACATGTTGAACTGTCTTTTCATGTCTGACGAGGCCCATTTCGATTTAAACTGCAACATAAACAATCAAAATTGTCGAATATGAACAGTACTTATGTCCCTACTGAGTATATGCGACTGCTTTAACTCTGATGAGGGTTTAGAAGAACAGGTTAGGAGTTTTTATTTCCAGTAAAGTGTGGGAATTAGTGCCAAAGATCCTTTCTTGCTGAAAGTGACAAAAGCGCTCTAGAATTACCTACAAATTTTACGAAACGCCTAGAAAATTGACATTATGACCCTTCAGAAGAAAATTGTGCTGCAGCAGTACTCCGCGGGTACTCACCAAGCGATAGCGACTACTCGCTCATCCTTTACCAATTAATGGTTTGAAGTGCTCACTTTTAACATTGGGCTGTCATACGAAAAAGAGTACTCGCATTTTTATCGCTTTTGGAGTGCTGCAGGGGTACAGGCATTGCGATGTCGTCACGATGGTAGAGTGTTCGCTTAGAAAACGGGGGGTTCCATGCTCGAGTCCCACCGGCGACAAAGTTTTTTTTTTTTAGAAAAGGTATTAAAACACATATTATATATTTTTGTTGTTGTTTTTATTTTTTGTAGTATAAATAAAATTTATAAAAAATGTAAAAAACGTTTATTTGGCATTTTCGTGAGATCATTTTTGTCTTTTAACTTA
This sequence comes from Hydrotaea diabolus, assembly GCA_963513945.1. Taxonomy (NCBI): domain Eukaryota; kingdom Metazoa; phylum Arthropoda; class Insecta; order Diptera; family Muscidae; genus Hydrotaea; species Hydrotaea diabolus. The sequence continues at coordinate 15,504,368 of OY740721.1, read as the reverse complement.
AGTTATAGAATTCAGACTGTTAGAAGTAAAAAGCTTAAGGTATACAATTCAGGCTGTTTGCAAAGAAAATATTACTTAGCAAATACATGAATTTAAAATGGTTTAACATTTTAAATTTATGTAACAACGGTAAAACAAAAAAATAATATATTAAGACAATAAGCCACTTTCGTTCCAACAAAGAGACTTAAGTTCTTTTAAATGTTTTTTTTAACAACTTTAAAACCAAAAATAGTAATTTTAATAATCAATCACTTCTTTGACACTTTGTTACAACAAAAAGAATTGAGTTCTATTAAATGTTATTTTGTTAAGAACGTTAAAACAAAAAATCATAAATTCAAAAAATCAGGCACTTCTTTGTCAATTTTCTTAACAACTTACAGACTTAAGTTATTTAATGAAATGGCTTTTGGTTTTGGCGTCTGCACAGTTACCTGAGCTCTATTTTCTTTGCACTTCTTCTTACTTTTTATTTTGTGGTATTTTTGTTTCTCGTTCTGCAGTGCGGCTTTGAATTTCTCTTCGGGTTGTTCATCAGAGATTGCATCTAAAAAACAATATGAAGTCAACGAAAGTCTACTGCATCTTTTTAAACATATACATACCAGTAATAGCATTGTAAACATTTCTTTTTGCCTTGAACTCCTTCTGTGTTTTATGCCATAATAATCTCTCGCCCAAGAATTTTTCCAATAGTTTTCGCTATGTCTCCTTTTATTAAAGATTTTATGTAGCGAACCTGCAACATTTTAGGTTATATTAAAGTTCATAAATATTCTTTATTATTCTAATATTTTTCTTTATTATTTAATATTCTTTATGCATAAATATTCTCATTACAAATTGTGTTGTATATGTAAGTGATAATGACTAACATACAAATCATTTTGGTCTTCAATCAGCTTCTCAAGCTCATGGAGTTGGCTCTCCGAATTTATGCGGAAAATCTTCATTACTGTGTCAAAAGCTTGATTTTAGTCCAGCAGCTGATTTAATAGAACTCTGTGTTCTGAAAGGATCTCACATATTTTAATATTCTGCTGCTGAAGCGTTTCTGTAAAAGATTTAAAATTGAGTATAATTTCGGGTTAAAGCTGCTGTTTAAACTCAACTTACCTTGCATGCTGTCAAGTCTTTTATTAAGAGCTGCGCAGGCATCGCACTTTGCGCTACCAAGTTTTAAAATTAGGTTATTGATGTCGAAGTGGCAGTTAACACCTTGAGATACGTGTTTTGTTACAGAACTTTTTTGCCTTACCAATAGCGTTTCTAAACATAAAGGTACATCAAGACCTTCTTCTTTTTAAATTGCCTACAATTTCTCAACACACATTTGGTTTGGTATCGATATACCACGTTTTCAGTTTTTCATAAAATTTATAATTTGCAATAATTTCCGACTCATCTTCTGGCAGACTGACATTTTCTCTCGTGCCACTCATTTCACAAAACTTTTCTTTGATGTTTTCACATCGCATTTCTTCACGAGAGTCATCAAACACTTTTCTTCCATTAGCAACGTTTTGTTTTCCTACTCTTCGTTGGAACGTGCGTTTATTAATTTTGATTTCTTTTTTACCTAGTTCTTTTTGGTTGTTTATTAATAAATAATTTATTTTTATAAAGGCACGAGCACGAGAATTTTCACAACCAAACAATTTCACAACAAAACATTTAATTGTTGGCACCTGTGAACAGGGTTACCAACATGGTTATATATTGATAGTGTTGCCTGCGAAAATAGTGCAGCATTTGCGAGTAGTCTAGTAGTTCTCGCCGCCCGTCTATAAATCGTACCCGCTGCGACTACTCCCTTTTACTGCAGTCCAGCAGCACTCGCCAGGCGGCAATACCCCTACCTTCTTCTGATGGTGAAGTTCCCTTTTTATGGAAGTTCGATTTGTTTGAATTGGCAGACAGCTATGAAATGGCATTAAAGCGACTGATTTGCCTTGAACGAAAATTAACAAAATATTTGGACCTTTTCAAAAATTTTAAAGAAACAATTTTAAAATATGTCTCTAAAGGCTATTAATATCTCTCGCTAATATTTAAAAGTTTTTGAAATCTGCAATGATATTGACCTTCAACTACATACATTTGTCGACGCTAGTAAAGACGGGTATGCACACTGCTGCTACTTTAGGTTGAAGAAAAAGAACGTCATTGTTTGCTCTCTGCTTGGATCCAAGACTAGTGTAGCACCTATGAAGATAACAACAGTTCCACGCCTCGAGTTAATGGTAGGGCTCGTTTGTTAAATATGTTATGGAGAATCATGAAATTAAAAGTTGCAAAAAATATTATTGGTCCGATTCGAAAACAGTAATACGTTGGATCAATACGTTTGTGGCTTTTCTAATGACATAAATTTTGGAGTTGTCTTTAATCAAAGACTAGAAATGGGTTCCAAGCAAGCAAAGTGTTGCTGGCGATGCTACAAAATGGTCGAAACTTCCTACAATTTCAGATACCAGTAGGTGATTGAGCGGACCAGATTTTTGTTTTTATCCGAAGAAGAATGAACTAAAACAAAAGCTCCCCTGAGGATATAGAAGAAGAACGTGTTCGTATGATTTTTAATGTGTTCAGATTCAGACACGTTTTGTAAGATCAGCAGCTTATATACTACGTGTTGTTAATTGTCGGAAAGTAGTCAAGCAAAACGGTGAGTTAACTCAAGAGAGTTGTTGAACGGAGAACGTATTTTAGTTACCTCAATTTGAAAAATTACACAGAGGTAGCATATTTGGAGTCCGACATGGCTATACCTTAATCCAGCGATATTTACAATAAATCTCTGCGAGTAGATGGAAGAATTGACAATGCAGATGTACCTAAAGAACAAATAAGTCAGATTATTTTACCAAGAAAAGGTTATACCACCAAACTAATTTTGGTGTATTACCACGGGAAGTTCTACCATATGAATAACGAGACTGTTATTAATGAAATCAGACAGAAATTTTCCATCGCTATATTTAAATACTATATATAATTCAATAGTACGGACTTGTCTGATGTGTAAAATTAAGAAATGTTTGCCGCAAGTAGCATCAGTATCATCATTTGTGACGACATTTAAATTTACTCTAATGGACTTTTTTGGGCCGTCTGGATTGCAGTAAATCGTCATAAGGAGAAGCCTTACGGGTGCTTATTCACTTGCTTAACTGTAAGGGCAGTCCATATTAAAGATTCACATTCGCGAATGTGAAACTTCGATATGGACGATATGAACCTTCTATCCCTCGTAATGTCTGGCTGCGTGGTAGTCTTGGAAACGAGATTGGCAGGTGATGGACAAGTTCCAAGTGCCACAGTGCTTACTCAGCATGGAATTCTGGAAAGGCCTATAACGAAGATGGCGGTTTTAGATGATTCTCCTCAACGAGAGTCTGACGCGGAAGCAGCATCTTTTCATGCTGCGGGGGAATGCTTACGCGACACCCAAAATAACTCTGAGTTTATTTCCCGATCTGGCATCATCTTTATTTATTAGGAAAGATTTATTTTCCTGATTGTTAATTGACATTAAATTTATAGAACTATCTAACGAAAATATTGAAATGTCAAGTAACCTCCCTTAGCATCCGCCATTTTACCCTGAATTACATACTTACTATACAAGTTGTCTATTTTTGGCAACATTCGTTTTCAGAAGACATTTTGGTAGAAGGTTGTGCATAGTGTTCCAAATTCCAAAAATTTTGTAACATATTTTATAAATTTAAGTTTCTGCCAAATCGAACAGGGATTAAACCGGCTCAAGACCTCTTGTTTTCTATATTTAAATAGAAGACAAGTTTTTAACAAAATGGCAAAGTGACATTGATTTTCGTGGCTGCACACTACTTTTATCATGATTTCGGGTCCGTGACAACCCTCTTCAGAAAGCCTTGCTGCAATTGTTGAAAGTAAAACCGAACTCTATAAGGCCAGGCTCTCCACAAACGAATGAGAACTACTGTTGTAAACCTTACTTTTCAAGTTTTCTTCACACAATTGCCCACGAAAATACAACTCACTCTTGCCAGCTCTAAAGCCAAATCTTTATGATTGAGAAGCAGCATGGTAAACATGTAGAGCCACTCTGTGTGCTGACCGCTGCATTTACTTAAATGAAGTTTAGGTAAAAACTTGTTTCGGACAGGAGCTGTTCCTGGATAGATAGTAGTGTTATTTGAATCCATGCGGATCAATGAAATTCGTCCTACTATTCGTGATTTCACTTTAAAATACGCATTTCCAAATACTTCGCGAATGTTTTCTTCAAACTGTGAGTCATCTAGAAGTTCAAGTTCGAATTGATCAAATGTTTCAAATTGACCATCAATCATTGGCAGTTTCACTTCCAATTGTGTAAGAGTCAAATTATCAAGATCTGATAATTGTTTGGTATATCATGTAGAGTCTTTTCAAGCTGCTCTTGTCGCATAACGTTAAGGCGAACATTATTGTAGCATTGTGGAGGAATGCTACAGTCAGATATTTCGTAATCATTAGACACTTCCGGCAAAGTAAGTTTTACCAAATTTTAATGTACAATTTTCACTTAACTATCCTGCTCGAAGGATCTGCATGGAGGAGATAATGAGCTATTTTATTTTTCTCAGCAAGCGAAGGATGCGGGATTTGCAAAGAAAATATTTTTTCTTATTTTGCAAATAATATGGATATTTATACATCCATTTGGTTTACTAGTATTTATTATGCAACCATGCTGTACAGACGACTAACTTTAAATACAAGTGCATAGTGTTCTAACGTCGCAGCTCACATAGAATGATAATTGATTTACAGTGATCATTATTATACATTTTTCCTATCATCACTGTTGCTGTCGTACAAACATTGATTTCCTACTTTATTTCAGGAAATGCTATTCTTCAATAAATGTTCATAAGGTGTTTTTTTGCAAACGAATTTACCAAAAGTTAATAAAAAATAAATGAAACCAAGAGAGTCCCAAACAACATCCAATCTTGATGAAAGTTAATACGATCAAGTTTTTTGTGACAAGCAAGGATATGGTGGAAAAAAAATTACAAAAATCAGTCCCGACTAACATATAGCTAATAAAAATACAGATATGTTCATCTAATTTTATGGCTAAAGCTCTAGAAGCAACATATTACAACCAATTACGCACAAGAAAGTTCCTTGTGCCAAGGACCGATTTAACATATGATATTTTTTTAAACTATGCAAAAATTTAGTGCCCGTTCAGTCTGATCCAAAAACCTATTTTTGGTTGGTCTTTCAGAGCATCCAGGAGTACATGGTATAATAAAGTCGGTCTTTCCCAACTTAAACTTTTTTATTATTTAAGTTTAGAATTGTTGATTTAAACATAGGTTGACCTAGTCCATTTGAGGGAAAAATGTTTGCCTCTGGCAGTTCAGGACCGTTTTTAATACTACCCTTTTCGGTCCATCAACACATATTTCTGCAACTTATCTTTAATAATAAGTTTCGTGGCAAACGTTCGTAAATACAAAAAATATTTGAGCTATGATCATTCCATTTAACTATGTATGTTTGGCATTCCGTCCGTTTATCTGAATCATATAATTAAACTGCAGGTCCCCATTAGTGTCCGATTTTAACGAAATTTGGCAGAAGTACGTTTTTTGGGCAAAGCACGGATATTATGGAAACAGTTCAGATTGAGATATACCTTCCAAATAAATGTTCATACCATTTTTAAATTTTAAGCTCTAAAAACCACATATTGCATTGAATTTTTATACAATTTGGCACATGTTTTTTTTTTACTTAAAAAGAACGTTAAGAAAATCGGTTAAAATTAAGCGGCTGAAGAAAGCCGCTACCAAAAAAAATTAATAAATTTTTTCTATTTAATGAATCTGGTTCATTTGTTTATTTTGCAGATTAATTTTTAGATTAAAAAAATAGATAACTGGGACACCTAGACAAGAATTTATATTGCCCGCCGCTAGCATGCACTGAAGTCCGTAGTTTCGGTTCAAAGAGAGTATATAGCACGTTTGACGGCAATTCTCCGAGCAGATGGACCATAATGAGACTTGGTAAGAATTTTGAAGAGCATGGTACCGTCAAAAAAAGACCTTACCATAGAAACCCATATGTTCGGACGGATGAAACAATCGCTACTGTAGCATCCATTTCGTGTCAAAGTGTGGTGTGTAGTTTTATCACGCTGCATTGTCGGGCACTACTTCTTCGAAAAAAGAACGGTTACACCGTTACGGTAAACGCGGCACATATGTTGCATCGTTCGCAGAACGATTTGGCGCTGGCATTCCCACTGTCAACACCTGACTGCCGCATATGTCTTTGATCAGAGCTGACGACTCGTTGCGAATCTCGTCATTAATTGCAAGATCAAAATTGACGTGCGAACTCTGTGCAAAATATCGACAGCCATCTCGTCCTTATATTAGTCCCACAATGCGGTGGCGTTTGGTATATGGCATGTGGCTATGATGATTGCAAACATGGTACGAGTTCGATTTCGCTGGCGCAGAAACACTTGCACCGGCGAGAATGGAGTTTCAGTGTGTATCGTGTTCGAGCAATATCAAATATTGGCTAGCCTCGCGAAAAGTAGCGAATTGTATGCCATCACAGTACGCAGGGAATCGAAGTATGTATGGCTTCTAATGTTAACCAAACGCAAGCGAAGGTAGAATCATTCGTCTTGCCGTGGTTGATTTGTGTATATTCTTCTGAAAGCATCGGTCTAAATTGTCGTGCGAGCTCTGTGAAAAATGTCGTCAGCCATCTCGTCCTTATATAAGTCCCACAATGCGGTGGCGTTCGGTGAAAAGCATGTGGCTATGATAATTGCAAACATTATACGGATTTTATTCGCTGGTGCAGAAACAGTTGCATCGGCGAGAATGGAGTCTTAATGTGAATCGTTTTCGAGCAATATCAATATTGACAAGCCTCGTGAAAAGTGGCGAATAGAACTCCATCGCAGTTCGCAGGGAATCGAAGGATGTAGGGCTTCTTATGTTCACCAAAAGCAAGCGACAGTAGAAGCATTCGTCTTGCCGTGGTTATTTTGTGTATAAGTATATTCGTCTGAGAACATCGGTCTTATAGTTATCCTCGAAGCCAGCACCATCATCATCTTTCTTCTGGCGTGAAAAACCTCTTCGATGCAGCATTCCATGTATAATAGCGTAGCTTGCCCAAAAAGAGTAAAGTCCATGCGAACGTATCGCTTTCGCATGTCGAAGAGAAATTTGTCAACGTTGCTCTGGTGGTCTTTCTGCTCTTTGCGCAGGATTCGCCTTCGTGATATAGACACGCTGGCCGTTCATCAAGTGAAGTCTCAAATGTATGACAGTCGGGTACCGTTCATAATTCGGAAATTAAAACAGCCGCCAAAGTGCCTCGCTACAACTCACGCAACGCACAAGTTGAAATTTCGTCAACTCGTCATTTGCATTCAGTTTGACAATGCCAAATACCGTCATGTCGCTCCCTATGTTCTCATATATGCAAACGTATTGATGAATTTAGCGGAGTAGCAGTACTCAACATTGCAGAGGGTTGAGAACATATTCAAAAAAGGCCTACAATATGGAACGATCCAGCGACTATCGACGGTAACGACATCGTTTGCTTTCACTTTCATCTCGATTGATTTGTTGTTGTCATCTAGAGAACGACGCTTATACAATGGATATCCGTCGATTTTACTTATTGTGTCAGTCACCAACGGACGGGAAAAAAAGCTTTGAGCAATTTTCATTTTCCATGCACGCGAGTCTGGGATGTGGACTCCACTATGCATCATCTTCGTTGTAACAATGGAATACAGCTCCGGATCGGTTTCTAGATATGGTATTTCAGCAAAAATGATAGAATCGATATGATCTAGTCTACTCATGCCAAGCATTCACTGCAGAATGTGCACGTGTGATAAGCCACGCTTCTGCGATTCTACCGAATACATTCAACAACGGATTCTACAAAAAACCTTGTGCTTAACGATTTAAACTATGAGTACTCTGATCTTTTTTTTGAACACTCGTGCAGTGATGTCATTTCGATTCGTTATTTCAGGGCATTTTGGATTGCAAGTGAACGTCATGAATAAATCGGGGCGTCCGTATTTCCGCACAGACGTCATCGCATCCTAAGCGTACTCATGCATGTGCGGCGGGCTTCCAACGTTAGTAACTAACGATGTTCGTCGCGTCTCCTTCAGTAGCGACCGCGCAAGTTCGACTGTTTGAAACAAATAAAATTGAGACGCTATGCTTCGAGCTTGACGTTCATGTCAACACAGTACTTTTGAAACAAACGGCGATATCTAAACAGATGATTGTCAACATCCTGCCTAATCATCAATCGATACGCATACAGATTCTCTGAGCTGACCATCTTATTTGTTTCTTCTTCTAAAATATGACAAACTTTACGTTGGATTAACCATTTTTATATTGAAGTGACAGAACAACAACAGGTGGTATTGAAATGCGTCGAATGTTACCATCCCGATGCTTAAGAACAATATTGCGTGATTCTACAATCTTAAACAATCACCACTTCATCGATAGTGAGAGCTTTTAGTGGTCTTGCATGGCCTCTAGCGGTTTTTTGGTCTGCTCTGATAATGTTTTTATTTTCGTTAGAGTGCATTGTACACAATGCGATTTTGAAAAATTTAAGCAATTCATGCAGAAGAGTTTGCAATTGTTCGATCACTTTACGTTTAGTCGCATTAGAAATTACACAACGCTGATCTAGTTCAATTGCCGAATCACCGACGATAAAGATATATAGAAACTTATGCTCATCGTTCGGTAGTGGCCCGCTCTATTGTGAATTCTCCCTTAAATCTGAATGTTTGGAAGCAATTAAAAAAAATTAAAAGTATTGTTCACTTTGATAATAATGAGTCGTCATTACCATATAACTCGAATTGTAGGAATCATCAACAATTTCAAATGACATTATTTAAAAGCATTATATATTTTTGAGTATTCGCCAGAAAGTGTTTTAATAGGGTTGTACATCCATTGAATAACGAATATAGTGGATATGGTGGGTGAGTCAAAAGGGCAATTTTACCTTTTTACCAGCGCAGAATAGGCTGGAGGTTTCATATTGAAATTTCATTGCATTGTAATGCTGGCATACAAAAGAATATTATACGATATCAAAGCAGCGAAGATCTTTGTCGGCGATTGCTACATTTATGACTGAAGTTCTCCTAGTAGCATTTTGTCGAATTTGAGTTGGTGATTTTGCAGCTCGAACTCATGCAATATGGGCACCTCTCCATTCATTTTGCCCTGCACGTTCCTCTCTCTCTCCCTAAAGTGCAATAAAGTTATTTTTTAAAAAAATCGTTAAAAAAACGAAAAAGAAAATTAAAAATGAATGTATCGCGATAAGTTAATGCAATCCAATAAGATAACATCACTTTTTACATTCAAACTTATTTTCGGTAAATATGATGGAATTGATATACATCGCATTGAATTTCAATTAATCGTAATGCTTGTACCGTTTGCGGTTGTGATACGCGATATATTACTATCAGAAATCAGTGATATAATACGCAAAACTCGTCTCAATTGCGGCAAGAAAAACGTACATTGGTAGGCATAAATCAACGTATATCGCCATCTACGGTGTTGTGGCATTGTTAACAGAACAGCACCTTCTGTTCTTTATCTAGTTTACTTTTCCATCCAAAATTCACATAAAACGTATTTTATCACAATGAATTTCACAGCTATCCGATTTTTTTCAAATTTCACAACGAATTTTCCCGTTTTACATCGTCCAAAATCATCAAATATAAAATTTCCACGTTTCTCTACTAAGAGTTTACTATTTTACCATTCGAAAAGCCATTCCGGAATAATTGCACACAAAATTCGGTACTTAAAATAAATTTTTGGAATGTGTATGTCGAATTCATTATTTATTTCCTTTTAACAGAGTGCGAAATAGTATTCTAATTCGTTACTAAAAATACTCAATACAAGCATTCATCGCTAAAAAAAAAAGGTACAAGCTTGTTTGGAAAATCATTGAAAATGATAACATTTTATGATACATTAAGTATAGCAACATGGACATGGCTGTCGGGAAAGATGCAAGAGTATATAATAACATTTTAGTGACTTAAAGTGCCCTTGAATAGGTTTGCCTTACCTTTATGTAGTATTTTGGTAATAACAAAGCTAAATACAAACCGATTCATTTTATTTTAACTTTGTTTTAAAAACAAAAATTGTTGTATAAAGGAAACAAAAATAACTCAGATATACCTTTCATGTAAATAGTTATAAGCTTTCAAAGTTAAACAATTTAAGAAGGTCGATTTTTTGCGTAAAAAGTTCTTGTCTTATTTTTGAGTTATAGCAAGAAGTTTTACAGAAAACTTATTAATTATATGCATTAGTCTTAAACAAAAGTTCTATTGCAATCTGAAGTACCGCACTTCTTATGTAAAATCCAAAACATAGCCCCAATTTCTCCAATTACAATGCTGGGATCAAATTTTTTTAGCATTTTGCCAGTAATGTGGCACATATTGTTCTAATGTCGATACCGAGGTAACTTCGAAATTTCATTGTTATACAGGGTGGATGCTAAAAGCCCCCACCAAAAAAAAAAATAAATAACTTTTGTTCTAGCTGATGAAACTGGTTATTTTTTTTTGTATTTTGCCGATTTAAGAATAAATAACTGGGACACCGAAACAAGAATTTGGATTGTCCGCCGCTATCACGCATTTAAGTCCGTAGTTTCAAAGAGAGTATAGGCGCACGGTAGGTGGCAATCCTCTAAGCAGATGGACCATTATGAAAATTGTTACCAATTTTGCCGAGCATGGGACAGTCAACAGAAGACATTACCATTGCAACCGTTCTGTTTGGATGGATTCGATAAGAAGCTTATCTGCTCGTATGAGTTGAGTCAGACCGGCATTGCAGTCAATTATATACAAAGATTTGTACTTATTCCAATATAAAATTCAAATGCAAAAAAAAAACTGAATGCATCAGATTTCCCGATTCGCTTATAATTTTAGCAGAAGATACTTCAAATGGTGGAAGAATGCGGAAACATATTGACATACATCGTTAAATGAAATCAACAGAGGTACTAGCTCAAACATATTTTTTGGTAGTTACGAACATTAGCATGAAACTAATTATTGAAGATAATTTGCAGCTATTTTGCAGTAATGTGTGTTAAAACGTGTAGTATTAAAAATGGTCAATTTCACATTAATGACGTTCAGAAAGTCTCTACCCACACTATGTCGTCGGTTTTTGATTTTACGTAACGACACCATTAACTCCATACGTTACATACGGGACATGCACTCTGTTGCCACTTCCGAACAAATCGCAGATGGCATCAACTTATTTAAACTTGATAGTGAAACTCAAATCAAATTAGAAGAATAAGTTGCATAGCAGTGGGACTGACAGATATCATCCACCGAACTTATGTTACCCATGTGGAATAATTTTTTATCGTTTTTGGAGTGACGTTGTAAAACTTTGCGAGTCAGAGGCAGAGCAATCCTAGACTCTGCTTCCCAATGTGTTAGTGAAACTTCAACCAGCGCGCAAAAACTAACATCAATCGCCAATGTATTCTCAACACAACTTAATGTTGTTATCACACCTTCAAGAACTTAGTATCGACCCCGTAGCAAATTGGAGCATTCCTAAAAACATAACTCTTGCTGAAAACAACTGTTATGATCTAGGTCCTGTTGACCTGCTTATTGGGGCAGAATTATTTACAGCTTGATTCTTGTCATCCAAATGAACTTTTACAATAAACCACCCTTTGCTGGATTTGTAAATACATCAGCGGCACCACCATCGTCAAATGCTTATACTCCACTATAATTACATATCGTCATCGATGTATCGACAAGTGATAGTTAATGAATGTGGCGCACTAAAATAATTACTTATGGCCCTAGTAGTTCCCCTATCTAGCAACAAAATGTTTAAACCAAAACATCAATTAACCGAACCTCTCCAATCTGGAGGCTTTCCTTTACGCAAATTTACATCGAATTGTACCTCAGTATCGAAGACATTCCAAATGAAGATAGGAAAGAAATTATAAATATCTTCAACATGCAATACATCACAACGTTGTTATTGCGGTGGTCGCCATCACAAGACGTGTACAGTTTCGGCTATCTTAATCAGTGATAGCCGAAACCCTCTTTTTTCGACCCTTTGGGTTTGATAAATCCAATTGTTGTTAAATGCAAAATGATATGACGGAGGCTTTGGTTTCTGAAACTAGACTGGGACGAAAGTGTATCCCAAGATATCTTCACATAATGCGGCATATCAAACAACAACTTGAAAGAATAAACACCAAAAATATCAACAGGTTTGTCGTTTCTAACTATACAACTAAAATTCATAACTTTTAATTTGCTAGAACAAATTGAGGGTAGCACCGTAAAAGGAGATAAGCTAAACTCACCTTGAACTTTGCGTCTCCAGTCAGAACACCTGGATACAGTAATTAATACATTACACACAACACCATCTAAAATTAATTGCTGGTCGGATTCGACGGTAACCAGTGTTGCCGTTTTGGGCATTTCCTACCAAATTTTATAGGATTTTATTTCCATTAATAGGATTGTAGTTGTATTTTGGTAGGTTTAAGTACATTAACTTCGTACTTTTCAGGGTTCATTAACTATCACTTGTCTATACATCGATGACGATATGTTATTATAGTGGAGTATAAGCATTTGACGATGGTGGTGCCGCTGATGTATTTACAAATCCAGCTACGATCCAGCAAAGGGTGGTTTATTGTAAAAGTTCATTTGGATGACAAGAATCAAGCTGTAAATAATTCTGCCCCAATAAGCAGGTCAACAGGACCTGGATCATAAAAGTTGAAGGTGTGATAACAACATTAAGTTGTGTTGAGAATACATTTGCGATTGATGTTATTTTTTGCGCGCTGGTTGAAGTTTCACTAACACATTGGGAAGCAGAGTCTAGGATTGCTCTGCCTCTGACTCGCAAAGTTTTACAACGTCACTCCAAAAACGATAAAAGGTTATTCCACATGGGTAACATAAGTTCGGTGGATGATATCTGTCAGTCCCACTGCTATGCAACTTATTCTTCTAATTTGATTTGAGTTTCACTATCAAGTTTAAATAAGTTGAAGCCATCTGCGATTTGTTCGGAAGTGGCAACAGAGTGCATGTCCCGTATGTAACGTATGGAGTTAATGGTGTCGTTACGTAAAATCAAGAACCGACGAGACTTTCTGAACGTCATTAATGTGAAATTGACCATTTTTAATACTACACGTTTTAACACACATTACTGCAAAATAGCTGCAAATTATCTTCAATAATTAGTTTCATGCATTTAACGATGTATGTCAATATGTTTCCGCATTCTTCCACCATTTGAAGTATCTTCTGCTAAAATTATAAGCGAATCGGGAAATCTGATGCATTCAGTTTTTTTTGCATTTGAATTTTATATTGGAATAAGTACAAATCTTTGTGACTGCAATGTCAGTCTGCCTCAACTCATACGAGCAGATAAGCTTCTTATCGAATCGGATTGTTTTGTATGACAGCAGCTACAGCAGCGATTGTTTCCTCTATCCAAACAGAAGGGTTGCAATGGTAATGTCTTCTGTTGACTGTCCCATGCTCGGCAAAATTGGTAACAATTCTCATAATGGTCCATCTGCTTAGAGAATTGCCGCCTACCGTGCGCCTATACTCTCTTTGAAACTACGGACTTAAATGCGTGATAGCGGACAATCCAAATTCTTGTTTCGGTGTCCCAGTTATTTATTCTTAAATCGGCAAAATACAAAAAAAAAAATAACCAGTTGCAT